>JANIPN010091875.1:0-60231 GCA_027478595.1 Erythroxylum anguifugum
GTGTTGAAGGTTGCGGTGGAGGAGGACTGGGGGAGGGAGAGGGAGGAGGGGAGGGCGAGGAGGATCGCGAAGAAGAACGATTGAAGTTGCATGGTGGAACGAATAATAGGCTACAGCTTGGGGATGAATTGAATGTGCAGCTGTCGGGCTGCGTATAAAGCTTATAGAAGTCCGTACGAGAGGTTCCTGCAAGCCCGCACTGAGTATATGAAAAATAGAGGCTCATACCATGTTTTTATAAACGCTGCAGGTCCACCACATGTGACTCCACTCCTCGGCGGCGGCCATGTGTTGATTGAAGCGTGTTTTGTGCAGCCTCGCTCATCCACTCCGTTTTGAGCTTATCAGATGGAACTAAGTGCTGTTTATGTTGCGGAAGACAGCGGCGAAGTCTCCCAAGATCAGGACTCGTGGGAGAAAATCAAAGCCCCAGGCGGATCTCGTCCAATGATCACGAAGGTCATTTCCAGGCGAAAATCCGAGGTTGCATTATACACGACAGACCGACCAATCATGCGAATCGCGTGCGTAATGAATTTCCAAAGCCCTACCGCACCTCGCGCAACATTTCCGTTTTCTTCGTTGTTTCAAGCGGGTCAGCTGGCTTCCTCTAGGTTGTTTTGATGGGCACGTATAGGCGTCGTGGCTGGCGAAGTCACAAGCATTTAGCGGTGACAGTAGCCGAATAAAGTCAAAGGAGACCGAGACCACTTGCTCAGGCACCCGATGAGAACTTGTATAGACTTTAGTCATCCATACACTGCACTAATCTCGCCCGCGCACGATACAGGAGCGTTTTAAGGCTTCAGATACGCCTGCGGGCAGGATATGGTTTCCCCGATATCAGCTGAAAGACCAATTGGAATGGCCAACAGGCAGCGTCAGGCGCAAGGCTTCGGCCACGGCTCTTGAGCACACTCTCCTGCTGCATGCGACGCTACTTAAGCCACGATTGACTCTCCTCGTGATACCCCGCAATCTTGCTTCCCTTTATGTATGTGTATATATACATATATCTACGATGAACAGTCCGGAAAAGCCGTATAATGGCGATAAACGGAAAATTCTACAGAAGCTCAAACTGCGCTCCGAAGACAGCGTCCTAAGATACAATCCCGAAGCTCCATCGTGGTCATGGGAGGTAAGTGCTGATGCATTCGAAGAGACGGTTCCGCGTCCGCTGAGACACAACTTGATAAGGTAAAATGCTTGCTTTGCGAATTTCTTTCTGAATGGCTTGACCAACCACATGGAGAAAAGACTAGGAAGCTAGACCTAGGGAATTTGAACGAGGTGGTTCTGCTATCGAGCTGCGGCTATCATCACACCCTCTTCGCACAGAGCGTCCCTCGCGACTTCGACAATTACGTCGTCTCCGGCCACAAAATTCAATTCGAGGTATCTCATCAATTGGATGGAGTCGTGAATATCCGCGTAACTGTTTGGGATGTGGGTTTGGACTCCGGCAGGTTCCTAAATAAGAAGCTCCGTCTGGTCTCTCGTCCCGGTTCTCCTGCAACACCTGGCCAAGGTAGACTCGTGAAATTGAGGCTCGGGAACGTCGACGTCGTGAAGAAGTGGAGAAGCGAATGCGACACTAGACATGGCCCGTTGTGCCTGGATGCCTGGAAGGACACTTCTTTTATCAGGCATCGGCCCTTCTGGTTGATCGACTGCGTTGATCAACGTCTGGTTCGCGACTCGACCGATCTACAGTATGTAGCCCTCAGCTATGTCTGGGGTTGTGTCGATAGCTTCAAGACTCTCAAAGAGAACGTGCTTCGGCTCCAAGGACACGGTGCCTTGGCTTCCAAGGACATTGAGGCTCGCTTGCCTGCTACCATCAAAGACGCCATCGAGCTGGTATCTCTCATTGGAGAGAGATATCTATGGACCGACAGTCTATGCATAGTACAAGACGACGAAGAAGGGATGAACGACGAAATCTCAAACATGGCTGCTATATTTGCCGGTGCAATTCTAACCATAGTAGGTACAGGCAAGAATGCTGATAGCGGCCTCCCAGGACTGTCTTCTCGGCGTTCGAGTCAAACTGTGTACGAGCTGGGCACAGGTATCAAGCTCATCGAATCTCAAGAACAGTGGGTCCTCGGGCAGAGCAATCCCTGGAACTCGAGGGCTTGGACTTTCCAGGAGTCGATATTCTCCCGCCGGAAACTATTCTTCTCGCAAGGCATACTGCAGTGGGACTGTTCGTGCGCCAGCTGGCAGGAAGATATAGTCGAAGACTTTGATAACTTGGCGCCAACGAATGTCAGGTCTCCCTTGTCAGGTCTCCCTAAACAGCTGAGGGTACTCTCCATTTTGAGGCTGGCAAACACCCTCAAAGCTTACAACGTCAGAGATCTGACGAGATCCAGCGATGCCCACTCAGCCATCGCCGGAACGCTATCGGCGTTCGGTGTCGTTAACAAGGGAGGCTCCTTGTGTGGGATGCCCGTGTTATGCTTCGACGATGCTCTGCTGTGGGATTTTCAATCCAGCATTCCCGGGTATACCGTTGCCCAGTGTCAAAAATACACCAGGCCGTTCCCAAGCTGGAGCTGGCTCAGCTTCCAGGGCAACATATCCTTCCCATTCGCCACCCATCACGTAAAGTCCTACTGGCTGGCACCCACCTGGAACCGCACGTACCCGCTCGTCAAATGGTACTCCCACTCGACCCTCGACTCCCCGCGAAGGGAGCTCACAACCGACTACTACGCCCTCCGCGAACGCTACTTCAACAGCGAGACCCTGCCTCCCCCCGAGGGCTGGACCCGCCACGCTGCGATCGCCAACCCGCGCGACTACAGCGACTACGAGCAGGCCGTCGACCAGGAGATCCCGCTGCCTTCGTGCTTCTATACGAACGCCGACACCCCCCCGTTCAAGATGTGGTTCCCGATCGCCGCCGTCGGCCCTGATGACCCGCCGCAGCAGCCTGTGAGCGTTGCTCCGCTGCTCTCCTGCAGGACCAGGCGCGCCTGGCTTTCCGGGTCGGTCGACGTGGTGGAGAAGGATGGGTTGCTTATCCATACGGGCCGCGAAGTAGCTTTGGTTACCAAACAGGGGGTCGAGGCAGGTATATTGCGTCTGTCTCCGATTGTCTCTTGGCCGCCCGCGGAAGCTGTGTCTGGTGCTCGACACATTGAAGTGAAGTTCGAGCTTGTAGAGATCTCTTGGGGGCGGAATAAAGAGGACCATAACCCGCATTACTCGCTCACTACAACCCTGTATAATGCACGGCGGCAGAGGTGCGGGGTCTCGTATGAGTTTTATAACGTGATATTTATCGAGCGAGAAGGTAGACTGGCGTACCGAAGGGGACTTGGAATGGTGGATAAACAGATCTGGGATTCGCAAGAGCCGGAGTTCATTGATTTGACATTGGGATAAGTTTTGACGAGTTAACATTCGCATAAGGTTACGATGGATATCATTCGCATGTATTAATTTAGTTGTCGTTGTAAATAGATTTATCTCATCGTATTTGTCGCCCTGCCTATCGAATTTAAGGGCTCCGACGTACCCACGCTCGAAACACCAAGTCCGTCGAGGATGACGACTAAAGGAGTGTCACTAAACTACCAAATTCTATATCAAGTAGTATTTTAGGGTTTGCCTCTTTCGTCGAGTGGTGTAAGGGCCTCTGCAGGTCAAAGCCCCTCAGCGCGGTGATATACACACTCATCCTACTCCTTGCACGTCTCGTCTATCCTTCCACTTGAGGATATGAATACTCACTCTATTACTGAAATCGTTGTCTTCATGTAGCTCCAATACATCAGCCTCATTGTTCTTGTTCAGGAATGATTTCGAGCGACTGCAGTCACATGTCGATGGCGAGACCTCAATGGAAAGAAAGGCTTCAACACCACCACCGCACGCCAATCCCACCACCCTCGGAGTTCTTGATGCCAATACCACTACCTTATAAACTGCTCCGTCGTCACGAAGAAACAAATCCCGTTCCCTTAATGAAGTTAAAACAGTGGGTCCCCCCGGGTGTGGCCCTCGTGCAATGGTTCCCGGTTAAGTTTAGTCCGCTGCAAGTTTAATACGGCCACTTACGGGTAGGGCGCGTGGTCGCGCGTGCCTGGTGCGTGGCAAGTGTGCGCACCCCAGCGTGTTTACATTTACTTGGCCCAATCATAAGGAGTTGGTAATTATTGGGTTAGAGAGCCACAGTCACATCCGGCACGTTGACACAGAGTCCTCTAAACAACCTTCCAATTGTAGGCAACGTGGCTCGCTTATTAGACCAGAATGCGAATTTAGGCTTTACGTTTCCCTTCTCGGGTCTGAGCCTCCGGATACCTTCATTCGCCCTATGTAACCTATATAGGTACCTTTGCACATGCAGTAGCGCTGTGTGGAGAACGTGCGATCCTCGCGTGGCATCAGCCGTATAAGATGGCATTCGAACCGCACCGTTCCCGTCTCCGCCAGCTGCCAACCGTCGATCAAATCCCAAGATGAAGCTGCTCCTATCCCTAGCACTCCTCCTCCCACTCACCCTCCAAGCCGCAATAAACGACAAGCGCGCCGCCGCCAACCCCAGCGTCACCATCCAAAATGGCACGGTAATAGGTACCTCCTTCGGCGGCGTCGAGTCGTTCAAGGGAATCCCGTTCGCGCAGCCACCGGTCGGTCAGAGGCGGTTGCGCGCTCCAGCGGTGCTGGCCTCGTCGTTCGGGACCATCACGGCTTCCGCGTACGGCCAGTCGTGCCCGACGCTGAGTCCCGTGGCGCTGGGGCCCGAGATCCCGACGACGGTGAGGCAGTCGCTTGCTACCACGACGCCTTCGGATAAGGAGCTGCTGCCGATTGAGAATCAGGCTCCTGCGCCGGGGGGGTCGGATCCTGAGGACTGTCTTACTATTAATGTGCAGCGGCCGGCTGGGACGACGGCGGGGAGGAAGCTTCCTGTCTTGGTTTGGATATATGGTGGTGGCTTTATTGGTGGGGGGTCTGTGCTGTATCCTGCTGATACACTCATCTCGTCCGCGAATTCGTTGAACGAACCGTTCTTGTACGTGAACTTCAATTATCGCTTGGCGGCTTTCGGTTTCCTGGCGAGTAATGAGCTTGCCGACGAGGGCAGTACGAATCTGGGGCTTAAAGACCAGCGATTGGCGCTCCAATGGATACAGGTACGTTGATATCTTCCCATACACGAGTACCATTAGCTAACATGTCTCTAGGATAATATCGAAGCCTTCGGCGGCGACCCTACGAAAGTGACGATATGGGTAGGTTCCATGAGCTCACTATCGTAATTTACCGCATTCGCTAACCTTTCACAGGGCCAATCTGCCGGCTCCATCTCCGTCTTCGACCACCTAGTAATCAACAACGGCGACAACACCTACAAAGGCCGCCCCCTCTTCCGCGGAGCAATCATGAACTCAGGCACCACCCTCGCCGCCCTCCCCGTCCGCCACGCACGCCCACAGCGCACCTTCGACCGCCTCGCGCAAAACGCAGGCTGCGGATCCGCCGCCAACAAACTCCAATGCCTCCGCAACGTCCCCTACAGCACCTTCTTCGCCGCGCAAAACGCAGCCGCCGACTCCTTCGTGCAGTCTGGGATCCCATTCATCCCCCGCCCGGACCCCGGATCGGCGTTTTTCCCGGCAAGCCCCGAGCGCGCGCTGGCGGCGGGTCGGTTCGCCAGGGTGCCGATGCTGGTGGGCACGCAGGAGGACGAGGGCACGATATTCTGCCTGGTGCTCGCCGAGTATGGCGGGAGCACGGAGCGCATCGTCGACCTGCTGACGATGCAGGCGCCCGAGCTGTCGCGCGCGGACGCCTCGCGGTTTGTGGAGACTTACCCGGCGCAGTTTCCGGATAGGGTGACGGAGGGGTCGCCGTTTGGGACGGGGTACGGGAACGAGCTGTATCCGGGTTTCAAGCGGCTTTCTGCGCTGTATGGCGATGGGACTTTTAGTTTGGTGCGGCGCGTGGCTTTGGATTACCTGGCCGGCCAGGTTAATGTGTGGTCGTATATTTCGACGTATGATCGGACGTTGCCGTTCGTGGGTACTGCGCATGGTACGGATGTGTTTGCTATATATTATGGGTTGGGACCGGCGGCTGCGGTGTCTGAAAGCCGGTTTCGATATCTCAGCTTCATTAACTATGGGGATCCAAACGTTCTTGGTGTTAGGCAGAATGCTGGATACACGCAGTGGCCTCGGTACACTTTGAGTGATAGGCGGTTACTCAACTTCGGTGCGTTTGGAGCTTACTACACGGCGGATGACTTTCGGCAGAACAGTTACGAAATCCTCAGGCAGAATCTTTCTGCGCTTGCCATTTGATTTTAATTACACGACTTTGATGTCCTGTTTCTCGAGGGTCGTTCTTCAAAGCACACAGCCGATCCGTCACAACCGGCACGTCTCTCAGGAACCATCTTTAACTATTCAAGAAGTTTACTATAATAATAGCACACGTATATATACATAACCCTTCAGATGTTGCATGCTTTGATAAGAAAGTGAATTGACCACCAGAAGCTCCTTTTGCGACTCTAACTCACCGCTCTACTCATCCACTTCTTCTGCTGCGATTCGAATCTTCATGGCCACCGCAAGTAACACATTCAAAACCTAATAAGCAGCGACTATCAAGCCTTTACCAAGCCAGAACACTCATTTAGGTCCGACAGATCCGTCCATGTCGGGTCTCCAGACTCTAAGCATCGGGTCGGTAACCTATTGACCATGACGTTACACGACTCATCAACAAGGACGATCGGCCCTCCATCCTTGGCAGTTGTCAATCTTGGACCAGAAGTGTGGCAATGCTCTCTCCCAAGAACTCTGAGGCTGCGTCTAACTACCCAGATAGTAGAGATGACAAGCGCAGCTTTACCCGCGGCGCTTACGAGAGGTCTGAAGCTGGCAGCAGTGTGATGAGCTGCAATGGGCCTAAGTCTTGTCCCTGTAGTGTTGATTTATCAAAATTTTAAGCTGTCGGAAGATCGCACAGCCGAGACCTGTCAGCCCGAAGAGCCATCAAGCCCCTACTTGCGACTCGCGAAGGATCCCTAGCGGCGTTGTCACCACTGGAAATTACGAGCCCGATGGAAAATGGGCGAGGCTTTGGGGAGGGCTTTCTGGGCGCATGCGGGTTACCACATGTCCCGTGGAATCCTGCCAGCGAACTGCAGGTCCTACGCCTTAAACCACCCGAAATTAACATAGAAGGGCTAGAGATGAAGCAGGCAACAACACTGTGGGAGGAGGCATGACATGTCTAGGCGCAGCCTCACGCCCTCTGTCAGCAATGCTCATATGCGCTGTTGTCTCAATGGCGCTGTTCGTGACTGCGATTACCCTTGTTGTTTCCGCCAGGCTTTTGGCGGAGATCACCTTCAACCACTAGCTCCCAGGTCTTTAGGGGGGCACTCGGGCACTATTCCAATTCAAGTTGTAGCGCCATCGGCGCATCTCGGTTGGGAAATAGGTGGGGGCAGGCGGGGTAGGGACTAATTTGTGTGACGATCTTGATCTTGTGTTACAAAATACGATCTTCTACAGATATTTTCGTTTCCTCTACAGTTTTGAATCACTACGGTACAGTCGTTACTATATTACCAATTGGATATCTCTGAAGACTTACAGCTTCATCGTCCCTCATTCCGAACTTTGATTTCAATTTGACTGAAAATAAGCCGAGGTTAGAGTATAGCATGCCGCTCGCAACCGTCAAGTACGTGGACCCTGCGCCCCTATATAACTCTAATGGAGATTTGCTTCGGCACTGGTCAAAGGTAGAAGGCCCATTCCAATCCTTCAAGTTGCTTGACCGGCAAGTCACAATAGAGAATATATCGGGACGGGAATCTCAATTCGAGATCGACAAGTTCGGCTTCGCAGTCCACCACTGGCCAGTGAAAAACGAGGTCTTCGCAAACGACGGGGTAGTAAGGGAAGAGTACTATCCCGTGGTGGAGAGAGTTCTCCATGCGAAGCTGCAAAATGTCAAGAAAGTCGTTATTTTCGACCACACGATGCGACAGATGGTCAAGGACTCCTTTAGAAAACCAGTTATGCAGGTCCACGTGGATCAAACAGCCAGAGCCGCGGAAGCTCGCGTGAGGAGACACTTGCCGAGTGACGAGGCAGAGACGCTGCTTAAGTCGCGGTACTCGCTAATCAACGTCTGGCGGCCCATAGGGAACCCAGCGATCGAGTACCCGCTAGCCGTCGTGGACTGGAGGACAGTTTCACCAGAGGATTTTGTGCTGGTCGACCTGCTTTATCCCATTCGCGACCGTGAGCAGACCGGTGACGACGACCGAGGGCTCGAAGCCATACCTCCTTCGGACTCGCTGAGCTCGACGGAGGGATACGAAGTGAAGGGCGAAACGTACGGCATCGCACCCAACGACCGGCACAGGTTCTACTATGTCAAAAACATGACTCCGGATAGCACTATATTCATTAAGTGCGCAGACTCAAAGGGGCCTGCCCTGCCGGACAGGATCAATACAACGGCCAGTTGTTGTCCGCACAGTGCGTTCATCGATCCTGATACTCCAGTGGACGCACCGAGTCGACGGAGTATCGAGGTGCGGTGTTTGGTGTTCTTTGATGAACCTCCCACAAGCCAGTTCCCTCGAATCAGAAATTGATCTCTTGGTTTTGGCATTGATGAAGCGTATTGCGTTAACATTGAATATCTTGTTTCTATGTTCGTATTTCTATATATGATTCATTCGCTATGTCTCATTTTCACAATTGTAGCGGTAGAACAAAAGTATTGAGAATAAAGTCAGGGGGTGTACAGCTTTACAAGTGAGATCAAATCCAATTTTAAAAGAGCAAAGACTGTGGTTTTTGTGGCAGCAATAGAACACAAAAACTGATACAAAGTCTATTTATAATTTATATAGCAAGTCATAGTGGCGTAATCGTAAATGGACAACGTTTTAATAAATGACCAATGAATTATTTATTCTGAACAAAACATTAGCCAATCAGAGTCCGTGGTTGAGCATGGTGCCTTAAGCTCACCGATAGCTCCGTCAATATGACACGAGTTATTGGGAGAGTGGAAACCTACTATGTATCTATGATAGCAGCAGAAGAGAGAAGAAAAACCTAGATGGATAGGCGGAAGTTCTAGGCCGAACGGAGGGCTTAATGGAGCCCTATCACTGCTGCAAGTCAAACAAAGAGCTGTATGAGGAATTTTACACCACTTATTTCCCAATAATTTCAGGCGCCCCCGAACGAAACTAAGCTATTAGATAGCTGGATAGGCTTATCCAACAAACCGTGATGGTTCAGGAGCCGTTGGATGTTGACAGAAGCACTCCATCAGCAGCAGGCCCCACAATTACTTCGTGGAGCCAATCGTTGAAGGAAGCCCCCGAGGCAGGCTAGAGGTTCTATTAAAATGAGCTGTAGTATAGCAGCATTAAACGCACACACGTTCTTTTTGTTCATCACAGCCAATCCTGCACTGCAAGGTCTCGCGAAGTGCTAGCAAGCAGTTTAGCGTGGGCACCACCATCTGTGCTCCGAGCATCAGATAATAACGCTGCCTTTTCGTACCTGATCTGGAAAGCCAACTTCTGATTCTTACATCAACACCACTTCCTTCTTCTCAAATGCACCGCCCTTTACATTTGGCTTCTCTCTGCCCTTAGTCCACATTCCGAATTTCAGAAGCGTGGCCCATGAAAGAAGCAGCAGGTCCGTTAGTTTCAAGACGTCCCAGCTTGACTGGCTGAGAGTTGGGAAGACCCCACCTTGGCAGTTTGGAGGGGTCCAACCTACATATATGTAATTTTTACCTATGTTCGCTTAGTTACCTAACGGGCTTACCCTAGAATAGGTAGTTGATCTAGAACATGGTTTATTTTGGTGTGTGTAAAATCATTTTTCCGCACCGAGGACGAATAGATTATGTGTCCGAGGTTCGTCAGTTCAACGTTACCAGCTAAACCTGATGCGGTAAACCCGCTACACGTCCCCCATTAAGGCGGCTATCAACGAAGTGTGTCGGGGGCTGTGGGCGGAATGACGGTCACCACCGGCCGGTGACACTCAATTCTACCTTTAAAATACGT
Source organism: Erythroxylum anguifugum (assembly GCA_027478595.1). Lineage (NCBI taxonomy): Eukaryota > Viridiplantae > Streptophyta > Magnoliopsida > Malpighiales > Erythroxylaceae > Erythroxylum > Erythroxylum anguifugum. Next base: position 10,091 of record JANIPN010091875.1, read on the forward strand.
CTGTCTACCATCCTCTCTTCTCGGTTATATCCCATCTGTACTAACAAAGTTTATACTTGAGAATCAAATACTATCTGCGAAGATGTTTCTTAATGACGGTCAGTACGAGCCACACATATGCAGACTTACCGTTGACGTATCAAAGTTGATAGTTGGGATACCGATTATCCCACTATTATTGAAGATTATCATCGGGCCCAAGCGGACTGGTCAACCTCTGAATTCTCAGCATCCAATATGGAATTCTCACATCTTGATCAAATAAACTCTTCGGAAGGATCTCGTAGTAAACTTCCCATGGAAACTATGACCCACGTTACTGAAAGTAGGGTAAACTAGCTGGTATGGATTGAGTTAACGAGACAATCAGGCGCAGACATCCACGAGGACCATGGGTGTAGATCGAGCATTGTCTTCCCTGACCCTGAGGCAACACAAGATTTCCACGACCTCGATCACTCTCAACAAGAAGTACTTCGTGGATGGGGGTAAGTTCAAGTCTCTTTAAAATCTGTGAGCAATGCTGATATATGAAAGGACATTCCAAGCCCAAGACGCCCAACTACCAGAGCTTAGCCCAACTCCGGCGGCCTCCGGTGGTTCCAACCGTTACACATGCACTGAGAACGGATGCCACGCAGCCTTCAAATATAGATGCGAATGGATGTAAGACTATCTCTGCAAGCCCCTTAGAATATTCTGACCACCACCACTAGTCAACATTGTAATAACCACAAAAAACCACATCGGTGCGAGCACCAGGACTGTACCGCAGTGTTCGCTAGGGTATCAGATTTGGGAAGGCACAGACGCGAAGTCCACAAAGAAGGCCTAAGGTCGTCTTACTTTTGCCCCGAACAGTCCTGCATTAGGAGCCGTAAAGCATTCGTGAGGAAGAGGAACCTCCAAGACCACTGCAAGAAGATCCACGGTAAAGAATATTCGGACATGCTTCCAGGAGCAGGCTCCGATCTACGTGCCGAAGTAGGCTCGGGCTTAGAGGCTCGGGCAGGCTCGCGTTCCAGGGCCAGAACGAGTACTCGTACTCATGCTTCGCCAACGAGGGGAAGCTTCGACGGTAGTAGTAGGACCACAACCGATTTTGTGGGGACTGCGAACAAGTATCGGCGAGAGCTGAAGGCTAGCCTTCAAGATCTGGAACTGAAGAAGAAAAGTATCGAAAGCCGACTCGGGATGGTGGACTCTATTCTTCAAGGCTTTGATCCCCAAACCCACGTTTCAGGACAGTGAGGCTGACAAATGATCTACTAACATGGTTTACCTGATAGCAGGCGCTGAGGCGTCGTGAATGCTACTAGCTGGAGCCATGAAGCGTTTGGCGTTTACTAGGAAATTCTGAAACATTGGCGATGAGTGGATGAACGGGCAGGCGATATGTTATTACGAGAGCGTAATGTGATTATAATACCACGTAAATTCAAGATTTTAACATTTAAGATTATATTCAGTGATAGACAGTATATGTGAGAAAATTTTAGTTTCGTTCGATGCGCTTTAGTCGATTTGAAAGTCCTTGCTAATAAAAATATCGCTGAAATCCAAGTCAATGGGGCATTCGGACGTTCTCAGGGAAGTAGAGGTAACTATTTGGCCGCGGTCGCAGACGAAACCCCACTGGAGACGGAAGACGATCAGCCTAATCGTGCGGGCACCGCTACAAAACTCTACCGTAAGGGACCCTCGCCTAACATAGGTGACAACTGGGCCACTTTGTAGTGAAAAAGTCTCTTGTGTAGCCCCTAATACGGCGTTTCCGGGGATAGCTACGGAGAGGCCGCCTGGAGCTGGAGACTTTGTAGCTAAATCTCGGTGAGTTGGTGGCAACAACTGCGACGACTTGCTTCTGCGGTTCTACGGTAGCGAGTGCCTCTCCAGTGCTATTTGTGACTGCTACAAGCCGTCAAAATCCAACTCCTTTCGATGGCCTCGTGGGAAAAGTTGTGCGACCGCTATCAGCAAGCAACTACCATCATCCGCGGTAATGCGTCTCGCTACCAAAGGATCGGTTAATGCTAATAACAGTAGCCGTGTAACAAGCGGTCGACATTCTATTTGGGTGTTTCGGTGACGAAATATAAGCTATGAAATTGCTATAAACCCCCGTTGTAATTGTACAAACATTGGCCCGAACCCAGCGGTACCATAAGTTGGATTTTAAATTGGTTCTCCCTCAACACGAACCAGTGGCTCAACTAAAGCCGACTGTCTATCCTAAAGTCCTGGCAGGCCGTGATCTCACATTCAAAAATCAAGTCGTTAGTATAGTACAAATCCCACACCCTTCTGTAAACGCCTCGTCCGTATATTCGTACATAAATTTTAGCAATCTTGTTGCATCAAACAAGCAAGGAAATAATCTGTAAGGATCGTGCGTTTCTGTTAACACTAGTTAAAAATCTGTCGTAGTCTGGGGATTGTATTAGGGGGCCGTATCATTCCTTTCATCAAGTGCAATATAGTTTGTTTTAAGTCTTGAGATATCACAATCCAACTTTTCAATGTCCTGAAGGTATTGGAACTTTAGCTCACGCAGGCGAGCGACATGGGGCGCCGTGTTGTTTTTGTAGTCGGTTATTATTGCCTCGCGTTTCTCTTCGAGCTTGTGCAGATCGATCAATGCCGGTGCAGAACCTTCAGGGATCGAATCGTGTACGAGCAGCGGGGTTCCTACGTGGTCTGAACCTGAGCGCTCGCGAGGTGGACGGGTACGCTGCTGATCCTGGGAGTTGCTATATCTGTTGCGTTTCTTTCTGGAGTTGGGCGATGTATCTAGAAGAGGCTCGTTCCTGATGGGATATAATTGGAAATCATCCTGAAACGAAATTTCATTGGTATCCAGTTTTTGTCTGAGCGGAAAGCCCTGAGCAGTTGTATCAGCCTCCGTGTGGCAGTTTTTCATATGAGCATCAAGATTTGCCTTTCTGAGAAACGGCTCTCCATTGCGGTGGCAGTCATCGCGTGGGCAAGGATATTTCTGTGCTGCCACGCCGTTCGGAGTGACCCCATGAACTTCTGTACAATGACGCCTCATGTCACTCTTGCTTCCGAAAGATTTACCACAGTGGCTACAGCAATATTTGGAAGTTTTGACAGCCAAGTGTCTCGCTAGCTGTCCCGAGTTGGTAAATATCTTGCCGCAGTCACAAGCATTGTTATGGCATATCGAAGCATTTGCTTCCGCACTCCCAATACTGTCACGGTTTACGGGAGAATTGATCACTCCAGCCCCTCCTTCGAAACGGCCATTCACCTGCGTCACGTTGATGCGTTCCTCTCTGGTCTCAACATTATGTAACGCCGTGGTAGTTGAATGCCCGAAGATATGCGGGCCGCCGGGCGTTGAAATAAAATCGATTTGAGAAAACGCAAGATTAGGATTGAACGTTGAAGGATCGAAATTTGAATCTGGTCCGGTGTTGAGGTAATTCCCCTCCCAGGCGTCAGGTGATTCCTCGTTTTGGAGAATGGCATCCTCATCAAGTGGTGATTCTGGCCAAGAACCTGCAGAAGCTAATAGACTTTAACAACATTCTCTATAGCATTATAGGAGGGTAAGGTCATATATTGAGGACGTTCTATTCGGGGGTACAATGGAAACGAGAAGAGTACATACCCATGTCCACTTGAGGGAGCTTTAGGTGCTGAATCGTTCTGGTAGGGAATGAAAGTTTCACACAGGCACCGCAGTAAAGGAGAGACAGCCCGTGGTAGGTCTCAGCTGAGCCAATATGAGTTGAAACAAAGGAGCATAAACGAAGGACGCACGTCGCCGAGTGAGGAGGCGCAGAAGGGGTTGAACCGTATACTGTTTAACAAGATCAAAAGAACGGTTTGAAAGCTGTTTATGAATTTCGATAGGGCGCCTTCCGCCCAAGGCTGCAACACCACACTTGCCTTCTAGGCTCTCCAAGGCTCTGCATTTCGAACAGGGTCTAAGCAGCTTAGAACTCCGATGGGCTTGGCAATTCCGTCATTCTTGCTTAAGTTGGGGCGAGCCTCCTATCCTTCTGGAAAGAACAGCGGAGCTAGCAGCGGAGGCGCTCAAAATTCCTGAATTTAGACACGATTAGCTTGCGTAGAGACAGTATACGTAACCTCTTGAACTTATCATTCACATTTGAGGCCAATAGAACTAATCGGCAAACCATATGCCATACAGGCCTCGCTGGTGCAGATTTCAATGTTCATTTGATGTAGAAGCCCCAGCAAAAAGGGTTTGTGATCTAATTAGCGCGGCAATGCGCCACTGCGGTCAATCTAGGTATTGTTGGGAAGGCAATGGCACTAAACAAAAACCATGAGATTACAATATGATTGTTATCCGTCTAAGACTATATATCTATCTGCAGAGGTTAGTAGAACAGAACGGCATTATCGTTTATGCTATCCCTCCTGTCTCACACAAGCCAGTTGAGTTTTAGGGAACAATGGTAGCATACAAAAGTTATGCAGTCTTCATGGAAGGTGGCTTCCGTTTACGTGGAGAATCAGCTCGTGAAAAGGTTGTACTTCCATTACAACCAGGCGCAGGGCTTAAGAGGGGCAGGATTTGCGCCTGTTGGGCCCGCGCCTAGGGCAACGGGCGCTGTCTCGAAACGCCTTTTCAAAAAGGCTCTCTGCGCCAAGATAATACTCATGGCAATGCCCGCCCAAGAACATACGCGTTCTTCCCACCATTCTTCCCCGAACCCCATTTTTACTTATACATGATGTCTATTCCTGTCTGTAAGTAATTTTTGATCGACCATCGTTTCCAACTGACGGCAAAATAGCGGCGAAAGGCGCAAGTTCATATTTAATTGCCACAGAGCCTTACGACGGTTGGCAATATGGAAGCGAGGCATTTGACGGATCTCGGGAGACGGAATTTTTGTATGGAGAAACCCCGATATTCTGGACAAGTATAGCAGCATATAATAGCATAGGTAAATTACTGGACTCCAATTCCGACGGTCGTTAACGAGGTCGCAGATCTATCCGAGCCGGGCTTAATTCAAGAAACTCCGTATGCATCCCAGCTAGGTCTTATTCCGCAAGAAGAGTATAGTGCAGGATCGTATCCTCTGATTGTATCCGAAGACACACCGTAAGTCTAGCTACCCGCAAGTTCTTCTCGTTTTTAAGTCTTTCCAGAATTTGCAATAATGTTTCGTTGTCCGCATGGCCAAGTTATAACGTCGAGCAAGACCTGATCTTCGGCAACGGATGGGAAAGTAGCCCTTCGACTCGATCCAAACCCACACGTCTCCTCTTCAGGTGCCATGAGTGTAATCAAGAGTTCAGTTCCAAATGTTACTTGAAGTATGAGCGTCCCTTGTCCTATTTGGTACCTGGCGTTCTGACCATCTATAGACAACATGTCAATAACCATACAAAACCGTACGGATGCAATCAAGAAAGCTGTCAAAAGAGTTTTGGGAGCAAATCGGATCTACAGAGGCATTGCCGAGAAGTCCATAGGAAAAGTGTTGAGGCATCTTTTCTCCGCTGTCCTGAACCATCATGCCCAAGACACCTCAAAGGATTTGCACGAAGATGGAACCTTGCAGATCATGTGAAGAGAAGACACGGAAAACATCTACAAGAGACGAGAAGACACTCAAGACTGGACACATCTCTGGATTCTGATTCTGATTCTGATTCTACTGATGAGTGCTCTCCAGTGCATCGAAATTCTTCACCGTCGAATATCGATGTTCGCAAAGCGAAAGGCTATATGAGGTTTTCAAGAACAACAGCTAAATATAAGCGCGAGATACAAGCGGAGGTTAAGACTCTAGAGAGGGAAAAGAAAGGACTTAGTAATCAGATAAAGGCACTTAAATCTATTCTCGCGGGTCTGGAATTCGCCGGGCTGGATATGGGACCCGCCACCAGTGTACAATGTAGGGGTAACCGTCGTCTTCATCGCAATAAGGCTGTCTCGTGAGTTTTCAATACAACTGGTAATGATTATTCATGAGTCAGCCCCCTAAGCAGGCATGTTGAGTGGTCTAGGGAGCTGGAACGGGGTCCGGGTTTGTAGTTCCATGGATTCAGCGATGAGTAGAGTGAGGCTGTAGATATAACATAAGACGTAACACGATACGCGGAGATGCTACACTGAAGCTTTTGCCAGAAAGGGCATTGAATTCGGCGAACTCGTTAGTGTAGGCTTCGTCTAAGATGCCAAGCTCTAACGGTTGTCGCAGGACGCTCTGATGCCTAACGCTGATATATTGGGCTGCATCGAGGTAACAGAATGTCGCAAAATGAGAAATGTGACTGGCTCGATAACAAAATTCGACGGCCAAGAAGGCGTGTAAGCGGTGTCGTCAGACATGTCTGAAGTTCCTTACGGAAGGAGGAGATTCGAATCCAGCTGACAGAGTTGTGGTCTATCAGCTTGAATTATCTGCATGGAAAATACCGCTTCAGGTGAATACGTATGCGTTGCATCTGGAATGCTAGGCGGCGGTCGCTCTAGGTGTACTCGCATTGTGCTCGCTTCAGGCGGCATGACGTACAAGACTTAAAGACTGAAAATTTAGTTATGTCCCGGTTACACGTCTATGGGTAAAGCCCTTTCTCGGCATTATCCGTATGCTAATCGAATGCCGCTTTGCCTAGTGTTTCAGATAAAGTTTGCGCCTTCTAATGTCCGACCGAGCCCTACTTGCTATATCTATATCTAGTCCACGTTGGCTCATTTTAAATTCAGGACCTCAAGGACTTCACAAGCTTCCCTTTTTTCCGAAACCTCGGTTACCTCATTTACGTGACTCATGTTTCACTTCAACTTTCTATACCGTATTTAATTACTTCTTTCAGCTCATAAAGGTCTTAAAGTGCCTTTTTCATTAGTTTGAATTAATAAAGCGTGAATTCAGATACACTGCTATCGTTAAACCTGCTATTATAGTTCATGGTCAATCCATAGAATTCAGGGCCAACATCAAGAAGCTCGTCACCCTTCCATAGGACAGCCATGAGTAACTACGTTGACCTTTCAGCCGATGCTCAGACTAGTAGCAATAAAACGTCTGCAACTAAGAACTCTCGCCGATACGATACTTCTGCATCTAGATCTAGGTACTCGGAAAAGGATGCTTCATCTTTGCCCACTGTGGAATACCATGACTCTCAACGGAAAAACTCTGGAGTAGAAAACTCCCCTGGATATATGGTCCCTTCATCTCAACGTAGATCTTTACGCAATGCTCGACATGGGCATTCTCTACGTGAGAGATCACAAGTCGGAGACTTTACTCGCTCAACAACCAAGCACGAGAGGGTGCTCAGATCCTACGACTCAGACAGCTCTGGCTCCGAGACCAAACATAGTCCCAAAACCTCGACGAAGTCACGTTCTGATCCTCTAACATTCAGGCAAAAACAGCACCCGAAGGGCCGACCAACTTCCCTCCGTGGAGAGACAGATCCAGAAGCCCGCAGATTGCTCAAGGAAATCCGGAGGGTGTCGCGAGAGAGGCAACAGATGGTAGAGAAGGTCAAAGAAATAGACCGTCAGCTGGAGATACTGGAAAAACTCGACAATGCGGCCTCGGAATGATTCACACGAGTTTACCAACAGAGCCTAGAGAACTTCAACCTACCCTCTCACAAGCAGGCTCAGGATGACTGGGGTAGCGCAAGTCCTCTTAACAGGAATTTGGCATCGCGATAGCAAGGGCCATTTCGCCTGTAAACGCTTGACTGGGTTTCGTTATCGTAATCTTATTGGGTCCCTCGATTCAAAAGCTAAACGACAAAGTATTTGTATATAAGTTGATCTGAGACTGAGCTATTCGCATCTCGCTTCTACAAGTCTTTAATGGTACTGTGCTAGTTATAATAATGTTGCTGGATTGATAAGAAACTATGAAAAAGGGTTTTGAGCTTCTAATAGTCATTAAATACTAACTTTTCATCACATACAACTTTGAAAACGTAATTCACAATTACCACGATTTCCTCGATCACCATAGTACAAATTAATACAGATATCAACCCTTGTTGAATAGGGCTGATTTGTCAAACTATAGCTTCCCATTACTCTGTTGAAGCGAGCAGGGGTAGCAGATCCGGTAACAAGAAATGCTTCACACTCCAAGCTGCTGACTTGCCAATTTAGCGCCCGCGATCCTATTCTTGATCTTCTGAAAAGCGATGTCCCTCGCAACATCGGGGCTACCGTGCTTGGGCTTCACGTCGATACTAAAGGGGCTAAAGCCGCAGTCGTCAGTGGCTCCCAATTGGTCGACAGGGATGTGTTTGCTCGCAAGGAGGATATCGGCGGCAACATCCTCGGGCGTTTCGACCTTGGGGCTCAGGGGGTTGATGACGCCAATGAAGGCAACCTGCTTGACGCCGTTGGCGTCCTTCCGGATGGTCTCTCCGATCTCCTTGTACACTTTCTCCTTGTCTTTCTCGGAAGCCAGTTGGATCAGGAAGTACCCGGCGTTCAACTGGAACATGCTCGGGAGGAGCTCGTGATATGGAACTTCGAGGCTGTGCACGGAGTCGCAGTCACCACCCGGGCAGGTATGGATACCAATGTTCTTGCGTTCCTCGGCTGTGAATCGCTCAAGGACCCTATCAATCAACACGTGAGATTCGTGGATCGGATGGTGCCCCCCTGTCTCTCACTAGGTTTAATCCTTGGGATAACAAAAATAGCACTTACCGGTTGATCAGAGCAACGAATGTATCTAGGAGTTGAGCATTTGTCCAGGGATTTCTGGGGTCTTTCTTGGCAGTAAGACGGCCCTCAGTAAAGTCGATACTAGAGATTTCAGTGTTAGGTACCTGCTGAGATTGCAGTATGTAGACTCGTCATACCTTACTCTCTGCGCTCCCGCCGTGAATGTTCCTCGAATGTCTTTCTCGCACTGTATAATGGATATTAGTAATTTCCCAGGGCTTTGATGATTCAGGAAGCCAGATTTACCTCATTCACAAGATCTTCGACAAACTTGTCCTTAGGGTAGCCCTCGACAGTTCCGTTGAGCGGATATAGCAAGTATAACATGCTCGGTGCAATAACAGCCGATTTCACAGCCTTACCCTGTGCGAAAGGAATCGACTTCTTCAAGTTATCGTATGCATATGTTTGGTACCTTGGTTTCTATTTAGCTACTTCAGTTCCACAACAGACAATAGCCTTTACTTGAATGGACCTCCCGTCAAGCGAGGTAGCTGTCGATGGTGACCATCATCGAAGTAAGCCTATTGTTATGAAGGTTAGTTCCGATATAAACGGCATATCAGGCCTACGGACAAAGTACTGGCCATTCGCAGCAAGATTCGGGGCCAAGCCTGTACCGGCAAGTGTGCTAGAAGAGCAGGATGAGCCCAAAGCCGCAAATACACCTTCATCTCACCAACTTTCTCGCTTACTCGGTAACCGGATAAGTTGCAAACCTGTAAAGATTAGCTATCTGAGCACTGAGCTATATAATGCTTGATGTCGCCTACGAAGACGCCCTCTGTTCACCGTCTGTGATCAAGGTCTCTCCGGTTTCTGCCATTCTAGACAGAGAGTCTGCAACAGCCCGATCCTGTGCCTTGACGAATTCATCTTTGCTGATCTTCCCGGCGTCGTACGCTTCGTAAGCCTGCTGAAGAGCTATCAAGGATGTTTAGCTTGTAGTATATATAGCCATAGCCGTCAATAAACTGAATGTACCTATTGGTCTCGGCAAGCTACCGACCACTTCTGTAGGAATAGGCATTTTTGGACAGGAGTTCTAGAAGATTAGCTTGGTTTGTGGAAGGCACAAAGCTGTGAGACAAGGACTGATCGAAAGCTCGGGCATCTATATTGTTCATAAACAATACAAAATCAAAGTAGGTGTTGTCGCTTCTCGCTAACCCCGCAATCACAAAGGAGGGGAAACACATTAGACTTCCAGTGAACAAATGAATGAAGGATGCAAGACACCAAGATGAGAAGGTTATGAAGCTCGTGTGGTTGTTGTCGTTGAATCACTGCATACTGAATGGTAGAAAAGGTGGCATGCCCCTGATTGATTATGGAAAATGGGTCTGTCATATGCTGAAGGACAAATTGAGGTTATCCAATACCTAGTGATATGCGAGGCATCTCAGTCTCGGCAGGACTCGCTATGCAACATGAGTGGAAGAGTTGTGTGTCAACCATGCACTACCCCACAATCGATGCGGGGATTGATCGTAACAACTGCACCCTGGCAGTCATCCAACTCATCACTTGTCCAATGAAAGAGTACACTAAAAGGCATGGCAATAGAGACTCTTGACTCGATATCCTGTTGACTGGACGTTCCTCGATCGAGAACCCCTTACACCGGGGTCGCCATATCACGAGAGCCATGCAACGTTCATCTCGGCGACAAGGAGATATGAATCAACATCGAGGATGTTCGTGACCAAGAGGTAGTAGATCACCGTGTTACGTTCAAGCCCAGACCCTTAGTGTGCTTGACGGGCATCTGATTCAAACCGAGAGCTTTTCGTTTGTTGTAGCACAAGAATTGGTCCTTCACAGAGAATCTCTTGGCTGGGACTTTACCTATATAACATAGAATTGAGGTAGCCCTTACCTTTGCTTTAGCCCTACTTTTCCTTTAATAGCAGTACTTGAAAGCTAGGAGAACACGGCTCGAAGCCCTGCCAATCGAATCGATTGAGTTCGGAGCCTGAAAGTTGAAGACTGGGCGAGCCCAACCTCTATGAAGTGACAGCCATAGTCTATGTATGAGAATGAAAATCCGTGAAGGCATATTGGACATTATCAAGAGCTCGAATGCTGTTGTTGCAAGGTCGTGAATGCCCTCTACCTTAGTGCAAATGCAGACCTTCTTTTAGGGCGGCAGACCGGGGACTCGGGACCGGGAAACCAAATAAATGTGGCGGTGGAGGCTGAAGAGGAATAGGGGCCCGTGCTCCCGGGGCGGTGCGGGCGGACTTTCGGGTGGGCACAAAGAAATAGATCTCGTAATGCCACGAGGGCCTTAACTACTAACGCAGATCCTTCCTACACAAGCTTCAAACACTAGTGACCATATTTTTCGCTGGGGCCACGAATCGAGTTCATCTACTCGATTCAAGACGCGCCCCTCTCCTACGTGAATGGATGAATGCCTCTGCCTCTAGGAGACCACATACCCTCGATCGTTCCAACTGTCCCTATTGCATCGTCTGAAGACCACCACCTCCAGTCTCTTCCTCTGCACGAGCTCGGTCCCCAACCCACAACCCGTCGATCTTCGCCACCGCTGTCGTCGCTCTCTAGACCAGGCGCCTCAGCTTCCACCAACTCGAACCCAAGAACACCCAGCAACAACGCTCCGCGCCTGAAACCAAAGAAAAAAGCCAAAGAGGAGGGACAAGACGTCGAGCTACAGCCCCTGGTTGCATCGGACGAAGACGGGTCGGATTTCGAGGAGGAGGACAACAACGAGAACAACAACAACCCAGACGATCCAATGCCGCGCAAGAAAGCCAACCAAAAAGACCTCAACGTAGCAGTCGTCACCTCATCCACCTCGTCCGGAATCGACAGCCACGACGTCGTCACCGACGCCAACGGGCACGCCGACGCAGCAGCAGCAGCAGCGACGATGAACAGCAGCATCGAGATGCGGCGCAAGACGGCCGCCAGCATGGACTCCTCCTCGCCCACGCGGCACCAGACGGAGCGGCTGATGGCGCGCTCCAGCTTCTCCCTGGACGACGAGCCGCCGCCCACCCCAAAACAGAACACAGACACCAGCTTCCTCGACCTGCCGCGCCAGGACAAGCGCAACTTCCTACTGCTCGTGCTGCTGTATTTCCTGCAGGGCGTGCCTATGGGTCTGGCGGGGGGCTCCGTCCCTTTCTTGCTCAAGGCAAACCTGTCGTACGGCCAGATCGGCGTATTTTCGCTCGCGTCGTACCCTTACTCGCTGAAGTTGCTGTGGAGTCCCATCGTCGACGCCGTCTGGTCTGCTAGGGTCGGGAGGAGGAAGTCGTGGATATTGCCCATACAGTTCTGCTCGGCGTTCGGGCTGCTGTATATGGGGAGCCGGGCGACGCAGATGATGAAGGATGCTGCGGCGCCGGACGGGTCGGGCGTGTGGGTATTCACCTGCTGGTGGTTCTTCCTGGTGTTCTTGTGCGCGACGCAGGATATCGCCGTGGACGGGTGGGCCTTGACGCTTCTGTCGCCGGCGAATATCTCGTATGCGTCTACCGCGCAGACCGTTGGCTTGACTGCCGGCCAGTTCATGTCGTACACTGTGTTCCTGGCGCTCAATGCTCCTGAGTTCGCGAATAGGTATTTCAGGACGGTTGAGAGCAAACAGGGCGTCTTGACGCTGGGTGGATACATGACTTTTTGGGGGTGGGCATATCTTTTGGTTACGATCGGTTTGGCTGTATTGAAGAGAGAGGAGAAGACGAGAGAAAGAGACGGGATCATTGAGGTGTACAAGAGCATGTGGGGGATCCTCAAGCTCCGTAATATTCAAAGTATCATCATCGTCCACCTGATTGCCAAAATTGGATTCCAGGCGAACGATGCCGTCACGAATTTGAAGTTGCTCGATAAGGGCTTCAGCCAGGAAGATTTGGCTCTGACCGTTCTAATCGATTTCCCGTTTGAAATCGCTCTTGGTTACTACGCTGGAAGATGGTCCGCAGCTTATCCGGCTCTTCACGTCTGGCTCTGGGCATTCGTTGGCAGACTTATAGCTGCAGCGGTCGCTCAAGGCGTCGTCATGATGTTTCCAGCCGGAGGCACTACAACCGGATATCTTTTGACGGTCATTGTAAGCCACGTGTACAGCACTTTTACAAACACTGTTATGTTCGTTGCAGTCTCAGCATTCCATGCGCGTATTGCCGATCCTGTTATTGGCGGAACATATATGACCCTTCTTGCTACGTAAGAAATCTCCTCATTTTCCGTGCGAATATAGCTAATATTGCCAGTGTATCTAATCTCGGTGGCACCTTTCCGAAATTCTTTATCCTCAAGCTGGTAGATGCCTTTACCGTGGCGTACTGCAACCCTCCTACCGGAGATGTCAAACTGAAGGAAGGCTTCGATCTAGTTACGTCCACGTTTTCATGTGCGCTTGAATCCGAGAAAACGAGATGCGAGAACGGTGGCGGGAAATGTCTTATCGAACGCGACGGCTACTATATCACCAACATACTGTGCATTATCGTCGGGACCATTACGCTCGTGGTTTACATCCGTCCTGCCGCGCGTAAGTTGCAAGCGCTGCCGCTGCGGGCTTGGAGGTTGACCGAAGGAAGTCGATAATGGGACTCTGTATACATAAATAAGAGATAGAGCGTTGGCATAGAAGAATGAAAGTTTTTTAAATAGTGGGCTTCTTATAATCTCATACGAAAATTGTATCATGTTCGCAGAACAAATCTGTGAACGCTTTCAATATATTTGAGCTGAATAGTTCCCCTACCAATATTTCTCTCAAAGAACATCCACACATTTAATTCAGAGCCACAGGCTCCCTCATTTTGAGGCCGATTAGTTCGATCTATACAATTTACTCCGAAGCACGTCTTCGATCATAACTCCAGCCGTTGTTGCCTGTCCCATCTAAACACCTATGCTTATTATACCCGTAACCATACAACGCCACAAGACCCAACACGCTCTTCCCGACATACCAATATCCAATGCCCAGTGCCCACCAATGTACGCTAGTTTTATACAAGCTCCTCCCGAACGCAAACAGCCGCCCTAGCTCCGTCCTCGATCGCGCCCTCGATGCACCCGTTCCACCCCGCTGCCCAGTCCGCGCCCGCAAATAAGATATTGCCTTTTCTCTCGCGAGGAGCTTCTGAGGAGACTGGGGATTTTTCTGCTGTTGGTGATTGTGGTGGTGTTGGTAGAGATCCCCTTGTATCGCGAGCGAATTCGTCACTCGACCAGTCGTGCCATAACTGTTCAACAAAGTTAGTTTCTCTTGGTCACTCACTAGGTTTGAGATATTGGTTAAGGAGAGGAGAGGGTTTTTGCGTACTACGCGCTCGACTTGAGCCTTCGGATTCCTGACGCTGAGATTCGCGAGAAACGTCTTCGCATCGTCAGAAGGTCTAGGTCTCGGTCTGTTCTGGCTGAGGGAGAACAGAGTCTTGTCGTCACCGTCCACCACCGATATGCCCGCGTCGAGTTCCCCAGCCTTCCCACACCCGTCCTCATCCCACGCTCCAACATCATCCTCTTTAGTCTCGACATGGAGCGTAACCGTCCTCCGACTCGCACCACCACAGCTCGACTCCAGCATCCCTCCCTCCCCAAATTCCCCATCGATCCGAACATTCCCCAGCACACTCCGCGGCACCGTAACCACCACCCGCCGCGCCTTAAAGCCCCCAAGATCCGTGTCCACGCGGACCTCCCCCTTCCCACCATCACAACCACCATTGCCAACCTCCCACACCCTCGTCCCAAACGCATACGCCAACCGGCCCGTCCTGCACGCGTCATAAAAGACAGCCCGCGCCAGGCACGACTGGCCTTGCTTGAACCGGTAATACGACGACGACCCTTTCCCCCATCTTGCGTTCTCACTGTCATGGCTGCCGTTGCTGCTGCCGTGCTCGATTAGGTCCCGGATGGAGGCGTAGGGCGAACCGCGGAGGGGCCGGCATTTGAGGAGCTCGCGGAAGGAGATGTGGGAGAGGTTGGGGATGCCGGTTAGGGTGCGGATGTAGGATTTGAGGAGGGTGAGGGCTTGGGCGGAGTGTTCCTGGTGGGAGAGTTGGTCGAGGCGGTCTTGGACTGATATGTCGGCGAGGCGGCGGGTGGTTGTCGGAATATGGGTTGAGTCAGAGGAAATAGGTTGGGTTACTGAAGAGTTGACGTTGATATTGAGATTGACGAAGTCTCTGAGGAGTTGGTTAAACTCATTTTCCTGCTTCACTGTTAAAAGAATTCAAATATAGGTTCCTGGGGCAAGTCCATACCAGCTCATTTCCCCGCTCTCCAGCGGCATGCAGCCTGGACCCAGATTTTGCAGCAATGAGTTCCCCTTGGAGCCCGTATCTCGAAACTTCGCGGTAGAAATTAGGCTGCGCCCAGTGAACGTACTGCCCGCCCATATCATAGTAGCACCCATCAACCTCTGCAGTATATGTACGGCCACCGATCCTATCCCGTGCCTCTATCAAAAGTACGTGTAGGCCTAATTAATACCCATATTAGAAACACCCTTCTCATCTCAAAGATGTCAATCAAAAGCCAACAAACTTACCAGCTGCTGTGAGATCTCGAGCGGTAGTCAAGCCCGCGTATCCCGCTCCTACCACAATGCAGTCGTAGAGCTTGTTTGGATTTGCTCCACGTATACTGGGCCTCACATAGCCTCGTGTTTTAAGACCTCTCGTCAATCTCTCCGGTTCGACGGTATAGCTAAAGCCATCGCGGCTTTTACTAGGGATGGTAGTCGTGTTAGTTGTATTAGTATTATTGATAGAGCCCAGTATTGTTGTCAGAAATGTAGCAGCCATGATGTAGTATAGGCGTACGGACACATACTCAAAGGCACACGACGAAGAAAAATGAAAAGCAACTGGGCTCAGCCCTGTTAATATTATTATGACTATTACAACATGAAACCCCCTCTCTCCGGTCACCGCCGCAATCTTCAAACCCCGGTGCTGACGGCCCTATACCCATGTTTTCTCCCGTCCGTGCTAATTATGACAGCGATGTGTGTGGTTTATGCCTGATCGTGGCGTCTCGTCACGGCTCCTCCTCCACCCATCTCCACCCACCATCTCCCTGTGCCACGAGGTGGACTCCCAAAGTGGAACAGCGCTGACTGACATAACAACTTCAGCGGAAAAAAAAGGGCTAATATGTTGGATATCGAGGCGTAGTCTAGAAAGCGCCGTCGCCCGCCAACAGCTGCCCCACTTTCCAAGCCTATAGATCCCTATACAGCCTATAATCCGTCAGGCCCAGCTGTGCCACCGCATACCACGAGGCCCCTTTTTTTGTACCGCCACCCCACGAGTGTCCTTTTGGGCCTACGGATCCCATCCACCAGGCCCCTTCCAGCCCTTCCAACTCCGCCAAATAGTTTCGTGTAATAACCGCGTTCGGCGGTTGTTCTGATGTCAAGACTACGAGTACAGGTGGTCGTCTTTGTCATAATACTTTGTTCCCCTTTCGCCTGGATCAGAACGAGGCGGAGTAAGTTCCCGGGGGGCCGGGGGGCGAATTAACCAATTTGGGGGAATGCCTGTCATGCATGTTGGACAAGGAATAGTAAAAATATGAACCGGATCGACGTGTTCCCGACGACGACGTACGCACAGCACACGCGCTCGCTCGCTCGCTCGTACGCACGGCTTATCAGTCGAAACTCAAATGGCAGGTTTATTTTTTGCTATGGAATGCAGCCTACAGCATGCAAGTGACGATAATAATAATGCAGTCACCGCTGTCATCCAGTCGCTAGCAATCGCCGTTCGTACTCTGTCGGGGGTATCCTTTCCAGGCCTGCTGCTGCGTCTGCATCATCGGCATAGTCCGCATCGCCTTTTACGAAACGAGCAAACTGCTTTTACCCAGTAAGCTGTTGACTCCCGAGTGACTTTGACAGCGAAGTGGAGAAATCGGAGTCGATACCCGACGAGAGGGTCCTTGCAGTAGCCAGAGAGTCGTGCTGGATCTTAGACTTTCGATCAGCTTCGTCCGCGAGAAGATATCTCCTCACGCTTGTTCTCAGCATGCATCGTGAGAGAAGCCCTGACGAATCAACCTCAATCGCCTATTCAGAGTTCATCAGAAGGCTGAGGCAGCTATGCCCTCTTTTTGTCTAGATCCTTTGCGATTGTCTAGGCCAAAAAAGTAAATAACAGTTCATATATATCGACTAAACTCTGTTTGTTATTTGCCCACAATCGCTATCCTTCCCCTCCCCTCGCTTTGAATTATTATGCCCTTAAAGGATAAAGGTCAGCCTGACTTCACGTAAGCGGTATTCCTTCAAGTGGGCTTTCCTCGTAGCCCGTATATAGAATAGTAGACACACATCATGAGGATTACGTGTCTCATCCTATTATTACTGTTCTACGACTACTTCCCACTTTGTATATGAACTTCCTGACGCCGCTTAAAGCGTTTTGCTCGATTCCATGCAGGATGACTCCATCTCCCGTCAACTGCCGTCATTCTAGCCTCCACCCATCGACTACTCAACCCCGCCCTAACTTGCTTGCGCACTTACCACCATCAACACCACTTTAATCGTCAAACCTGTAGTTAGCTGAAAACTTTTCTTTTTTTCTTTTCTTTTTTTGAAGTAACTGAGCTAATGCTGGTGACTATGCCCCCAGCGCACAGCCCTGTCTGAGAACTTATATACCACGGAGAGTATTCCGACGCTATTCACACTGGCCCAAACCATCCCAGCTGGCTCTCGTGACCCAAATACATCACCTTCTACGGTATAGCTTACGACTTCCGAGATCGAGACTGGCACCCAATAAATACATCTCGCGTACGGTAGCTGCTGGGCGTAGCTGCTGCATCTCGTCGTCAAGCGCACAACCTAAAAACTTCCAACCGAAAGCGAAACGGACAAGACAAAAAAAAACTGCTAGGACCAGGACTTTACTTGAGGCAGCGAACTCCCAATAGCCAAAACCGACTAAACGAAATGAACCATAGAAGAGCAAAAAAACAATAACCCATCACCCAAAAAGAACGCTAGAATAACAGCAGCAGCAACAAAGACCACCACCGCCGGTACCACGGCACCTAGCGGGTATGGCGGAGGAGAGCCCCTCCTCCTCGACCCCACCATCGATTTCAGAAACAGCGCTTTTTTGACCTTCCACGTAGCTTGTTCTTGGTAGAATAGGTGAGACCTTTGTTGTCTCTTCTCGCGTTATATGACTCTATTAGATCATCGCAACAGCAGTAGTCAGCCCCTCCTTTCCCACCCCCAAAATTATGCAGCCGGCTTTGTTCGGGACAGATAACGTGTGTATGTATGTATTTGTGTGTGTGTGTGGTGTGTGATAGTGTGTGAGTGTCCAGTATAGAATATACCGCATGAAGCTGCATAGATAGGTAGCCAGCTAGGCAGTAGTTGGAGCAGAGTGGACAGTCGGGCATTCAGCCGCCGCAAGCAACGAAACAGCGCGCAGCAAGCAGCAAAGCAGCAAATGTGTTGCATGCAGCACGTACTCGTATATACTCTGGCATAGCGGCCCCGTACATCGTATAGACAGACATGCACGCCGATGTGACGTCGAGATGCAGATGGCGCAAAATTTGAAAAAGAACTTAGTGTGAAAACTCAGCTAGGATTGCTCGACTAGGAAGTACGTGGAAGTTTCAAGTAACACGGATTTAGAAAACAAAGTTCAAGTCTTTTTGCATATACGTAGGTATGTAGCAGATATACATTCAAACGCATATACAGAAATAGGTATCTAGGCAAACCCGATTGAGAGACACATATCCAGAGAGATAGCTGTTTCCGCAGACGAATACACAAATACATATCCAGTAGAGATAGCCGAACTACTACCACTTGTATACTACTTAGACATTAGATATTAAGAGCACCCATCCAACTCCCTCTATGTATTGTTTGTTCCCCATCCGACCCAATCCCATACGACCAAACCAGACCAAATGCACCCTAAACCAAACCCACATTAAACATAAACCATAAACAAGGTAGCCTATCCAGTTATGTATCGCTGCGCATCATCAAATAAACCTCCCCTTCCGTTTATGCTTGGAGTATCAGCCAGCCAGCCATTAAGTCAATCTCCAAGGTAACTATTTGTACACGGGCCATCCGCTGCCGGCTGTCACATCTAACCCTCGCGGGTTTTTCTATCGCTCTTCTGTTTTTTGTTTCTGTTGTGTTGTTTTGGATTGCTCTTTCCGTTCTTTCTTTCGTTCACCTTGGTTTGTTTGGTTGTTCGTTCGTCATCGGCATCAAATGTGTTCCGTTCCCCAAGGAGCCCATGTTCGTTCCCAATGCGTCATTCCGTTCTAATAATTCATGCTCCGGGTCTGTGATGGTAAGCCAGCTAGGTGAATAATGAGTTCCGGCCGTTATCCGTTTGAGTAGTATGCCTGTTCCGTTCGTGTTCGTTTGTTCGTATGCGTTATGTGGTCGTGAGGAAAGGCCGTTCGTTCGTTCGTGCGTGGGGTGCGTGTCGAGTCTTCTTTGCTCGACCCGAGTCCATATTGTTCGTCCATCGTCAGGGTATATAGGGGGTATATCTTGACATGACCAGTCATCTCATACTTCGCCCAGTTATTCCTCGTCAAGTCGTTGTGTTCATCAACCGGCATGCACCCGTTGCCGATATCGTTCTGGTCATTTCGTGCGCCGCCGAGTTCGTTCGTGTGTCGTCATACCCCATCTTGAATCAATAGTCGACATAGTCAGTGCCATCAACCATCGTCCGTCAACGTGATAGCATCAAGCATCACTCATCCCCATCAAACCACCCATCCCCATTTCAGTTCAGTTCAGTTCAATTCAACAAAGCCGGAACATCAACCCTCTCAACGCCGCCCTCTCCATCCCAACTCCACCTCCCACGGCCGCGGCCGACCAACCTACCGACAAGATCCGCCCTGCTCCTGGGCTCCTTCCACACCCTAAGCCCCAGTACATCAGCACCCATAACGTCCCTGATGCCGCCCAGAACCCTGACGTCGGCCTCGCCCAGGAACCTCTCCAGGCTGAGAGCATCCTCGGCGGCAGCAGCCCCGGCACCCATCCCGCCCTTCTCCAGGTCCCGCCTGCCCAAGCGGCGGCGAGGCTGGCGCTGGCTGCCCTTCCTCCCTAAGAGAACCCCTAGAACACCATCAGACCGCCTACTCCGTCCCCGTCCCATAACTCCCTTAAACCCAAGAGCAGCAAGCACCCAGCCCACAGCAACAACAACAACGATAGCAGTCAACGCACCAAGTCCACTCCCCTCAGCCCTGATCCTAATCCCCGCACTCGGCGTGCCTCTACCTACATAAACAGGACTCCAAACCCCGCCCCCAAGCACAGGCAGCACCCAACCAAGCAACGCCATCCCCGCGCCCAGTGCAACCCCGACATCGCCCATAGCCAACGCTTTCGGCAGCACAAGCAGGGGCCCATCCGCCGCATATGAAAGCAGCAAGCTCCTCTCCGCCAGGGCGCCCCTGGGACTGCGAGCGATCGCCACGAACGGCGCGAGCACTCGCGCGGCGTTGTCCATCGGCAGCCAGAGCAGCGCGAACACGGTGCCGAGTAGCGCGGGGACAAAAGAGTACAGAAAGGCCGAGGGGCTGAAGGAAGTGAAAGAGCCCGTGGCGTCGTTCGCGGTGGCGAGCAGGGGCCGGAAGCCGGCGAGGAGGGCGTTGTTGGCGTAGGACGCGGCGACGAAGGCGATGGCTAAGGCGGCGGCGATGAAGGCGTAGAGTGCGAGCCAGCGCGTGCGCAGGAAGGACGGGTGCGTGGCGTGCGGGGCCGCTGAGGCCCAGCTCTCGAAGGTGCTGGTCTGTGGGAGGTGGGCCGTTGCTGTTGCGGTGGTCCCACCGATTCCACTGCCGGGGTTGGAAGCGGCAGCAGCGTCGGCGTCGTTGGCAGCGCGGATGACGGGTTTGCCGCCGCGGATCTCCAGGCGCGTAGGCGACGCGCGGGCAGCGCCGATGCCATGGAAGAATTCGCCGGGCATACTAGGGCTTGCCCAGTAGCCCAGACTTGCCCGATTTCCCGGTGTGTGGATGCCGTCTCCGCCATCGTTAGGGTTGCTGTGTCGCTGCTGTTGCTTACCCATTCCAAACACGCCACCACTCGCCTTCACGTCCTTGGTAAGCGAGAAACGTGGGCCGTGGTACTGCTGTCTAAGACGCTGGATCTGGTCCTGCCACGGCATCTGCTCCGGGCGCAGAGGGGAGACGTGACTGCGGCGAAGCAGGACCATGATATCGGCTAGGGAAACGGGATCCCACTTGAGTCCCGTGGGACGGGAAGCGAAGCGTACGTACAGGCCGACGAGTGAGAGAATCATGTTAGCGTACAATGCAGCGAGGACGATGGCAATGGGCTGGATGGTCGACCATGACCAGGGATTCGCGCCATCTGGGCGGTCCAGAAAATACCGCGTGTGGAAGAGAGAGGCAGCGAGCGGAACACTGAACAGCACGAGCCAAGAGGAGAGCGCAAAGTAAGCCAGCAGGAGTTCGCCACGGCGAAACAGTGCACGGTTTGGCAGCACATAGTTGGAAATGTACAGCGGAACGGTGGCCAGGACATCGACATCCTTACCATGGTGGGGTACTTGTACAGCCATGAGGGCGAAGGGCAGGACACGCTGGACGGCAGTTTGCGTATTCAACAGCCACACCAGTACGACTGCGGCGAGAATCGTGGGCAAGTACTGTGCTAGGAAGTATCGGCCTGTTCCCAGACCATCGTAGTTCCACAGCCCCCCGACACGCGCAGAGTACACGCTGCTGGCGATAAGGAGCCCAATAAGCACGGCGAGCGCAGCGCTGAGACATGCAATACCCGCAGCTGACAGGCTCCAGGGGACGAAGGTGAGCGGGGGGTACATGAAGCGGTCTAGCGGCGGCTGCGCAGGGACGAGATGACCTTGGCTGGAGTCGCTCTCGTGGGATGTGCGATCATTGCCGGTATGATGGTTGTTGGAACGCTGAGGGAGGACTACAGGCGTGGGGCTGCTAACGAGATCGCCGCTGTCAAAGGGCCTGGGGCGCCCGAGAGGGTAGGAGGGGGGCCCCCAAGGAAAGGGTGACTCGATGGCGGAGCCAGGTTGGAGGGATTTGGGGATGTCTCGAGGTTTGTCACCAGTAGTCACTGCCGCTGCTGCTGTTATTGCTTGTTGCTGCTGTTGTTGTTGCGATTGTCGCGGTTGTTCAGGCTGAGGCTCCGGCTGCAGCAGGCCGCCGTGCTCTTCCTCTACTATCTGGTACTGCGCCACACCACCAAGCGGCAGCATCGGTGCCATACCCAAGCTATCCACGCTGCCACGGGGATTCCTAGAGCGTCCCATGGTCTCTTCGTCTCGCGTAAGCTGGTCGATGGCGAACTGTATATATGGAGTATCGTCATTGCCGGGGGTTGGCGGACTGATACCGCTCTTTGAGGCGCGCCACTCCTTCATGTCGGTGGTATTCAGGGGTTGCATATCCACGGGCTCTAGGGTCTGCTGCGTGAAGCGAACATTAGGCTGCACGGGGCGAGGACCAACTGAAGGGAGCTCGACGATGCTGTCGGAAGAGGTGGGGCGGTTGTCGGTAGTTGAGGATGCAGAGCGCTTGTCGTCGCCAGCAAGGAGAGGAGCCGCGCCGCTCTCGCTAGTTGTCGGGCGATCGTTATCGTCGCTGTAGCCGGTCTGTCGGGGAAGAACGGCGCTCTCGTCGGATAGCGGACGGAACTGCTGTGCTGGCGCGTAAGATGCGGCGACACGAGATTGCTCGGGAGGCGTGTCCTTGCGTGGGACCTGAGGTGGGGAAGCCCTACTGGAAACCGAGCGAGGAGCCGAGCCCGTACCCGATGAGTCTCCCTCGATGGGTGAGAGGCGCGACGGCTGGTGCGCGAGCGGCTGCTGGGTTGCGTGTATCTGAACAGGGCCTTCGCCGTAAGATCTTTCAGGTGAGGGGCGGTGGGAAGGGTGTTGTTCTTCGTGCGGTTGCGGTTGAGGGATTTCATCGAAGGAGCTGCTACCGTCGGACTCGTACCGGTATTCTTCCTCGTGGTAGTCGGAGGGCCGGAATGGGATCGACGGGTCGAAGGCGGCCGGGTCGAGTTCAACCTGCGGAGCACCACTACTTCCTCCTCTTCCCCCTTCGGTGTGATGCTGCTGTTGTTGTAGTTGTATTTGCTGCTGCTGCTGCGACTGCGGTAAGTAAGAGTGGGAACTACCGCCACGGCCACCAACAGCAAGGTGTTGCTGCGAAGAGCCCAGTACCGACGAGGAGCCCAGATATTGCGAGTCGCCCAGCTGCCGATTATTGTAGCCGTGCGAACTGCCTAGATTCGACCGCGAGCTACCCAGATACTGCGAATCGCCTAGCTGCCTATTGCTGCCACCGCTCCTGTAGCTCCTGGCGGCCTCACTCGAATGTCGAGGTCGGCCCTCGGGCGGAGTTTGGTAGCGGATCACCGTAGTCTTCTCATCGCTTGAGTGGTTATCGTCGCCAGCGGACCGCTCGGACAGGCTATAGAAGTCGTCGCTTGCGGTAACGGAGTGCAGGCTGTTGCGCGAGTGAAGCGTAGGTCGTGATGCTGCGAAAAAAAGAATGCGATGTTAGCCGTGTGTGTTTCTTTGTTGTTCAAAAAAGTTCAAGTGGGGAATGGGTAGATGAGATGATAGAGAGACCATGATGCCCCCCGCGCCTGGCCATGTGGCGGTTGATGCGTTGGCAGCGTGGAGAGGGAGGCCCGACAGAGCGGCCAACATGTGAACAGTAGACATGTATGTGTACATGTGTACATGTGCACATTTGTATGGGATGTGGATGTAGATGAAGATGGTGAGTACTTACTATTCACATATTTCAACTCTTTGCTCCCCAGGTTCATAGCCATTGCTATGAAGCCTTTTCTTCACGTTGTCCTGCCACCGTTTTCGTTTCTTCTTCTTGTGTCCTTGCTCTTGTCTTTCTTCTTCTTCTTCTGTCTCTCAACAACGACAATGACCACTCATCAACGCAATGTGTATATGTGTGTGTCTCAAACGTCAGGGAGATATAATGTACAAATCACACACGCACACGCA
The DNA here is from genome assembly GCA_027478595.1 of Erythroxylum anguifugum. Lineage (NCBI taxonomy): Eukaryota > Viridiplantae > Streptophyta > Magnoliopsida > Malpighiales > Erythroxylaceae > Erythroxylum > Erythroxylum anguifugum. Next base: position 33,854 of record JANIPN010091875.1, read on the forward strand.
GCTTCGTGGGCTAACAAGTCAGTATAGTATACATTAAATTGAAGAGAAAGGGAAAAAGCGATTCGTGGTAAAGCGTGTGTGTATGCAGCAGGCCATCACAAGGCTTAGTTAGCGGGGCCATTTGGGTTATCTATCGTTCTCATTGAGCTGGCGTTGATAATAATTGTCGGGCTGGATGTTGTGTGCGCTGGCTGGTGAGCATTGGCGATGGCTGGGAGCGGGGCGGTGAGGCTGGGTGGGGAGCGAGCTTTGGATGCTGTGCCCCGAGACACACGCCAGCACAGACATGACCGACGAAACACGAGAAGAGCTAAAGGAAAGAAAAAAATGTCAGAAACTGATGCAACTGGTACAATTGATTGAATTCATGCCCATGTAAGAGTCCACATGTGCAGTATTGTTGTTGTTACTGTTGTTGTTCATGATGCGTAACTCACTGATTTTTTTTTTTTTTTTTTCCGCGCTTTTGCGACCGTAGCTTGAGGTGTTGCGTAGGTGTTGGGGGTGGGCGCTTAGCTAAGCGAAAGTCAACACGGAGTAAAAAACCCCCCCGGCTGTCCTTCCCTTCTCCCCCGGGGCTCCCGGTCCGGTGTTGCTCCGCTCGGTTAATTGCAGCAGGATCGGGTGGCTGGGGATTTTGTATGCGCTTATCCGCTGGGGAAGTCCGATTGACTGGTCGGACCCTCTTGCTCTGCCGCTCGTGACCGCGGTTTCTCGATAGCGCCCAACCGTCGAGGCACGATCCTTACGTGCCTGTCTCTTTTTCGCTCTAGCTGTCAAGCTTGTCGTGCATGTGTAGCTCGATCCTGATCTATGGAAAGACAGAAGAACGTGGTAGATAATGTTTGGTGTCTCGGCAGGTAGAAGTAATTGGCTCGCGGGAAGTGGATCTTGTAGTCTTTGACGCACTTGTGGATAGGAGGCTATTAGGAGCTGGCCAGGAGATGCAGGGCCCATGAATTCCGGGCGTTCTGTTAGATAGTCTCGGAGGACAAACCATGATGCCATTGTTTCAAAAATACCCATGGACGGAGAGAATATCCAATACGAATTTCCCAAGTTCTTGTTTACTTCCCATATTTTCAAGTCATAACGGCTTCTTCCTTGGGTTCCGTCGCTTCTCTAAGCTTCGTTGCCATGATCGTAGCTCGTCCCAGCCAGCCACTCTCACCCATTCGGTATGTAACCCATCTTACTCCGTCTGTGGTCCTATTGGAAGTCCACAAAGCTCTCTTTGGAGCTTCTGGAATCTTGTAACAAAGGTCTGGATATGCAGGGCGGGAACGCGGAATGATGATGCCAACTCTTCAAAGCTTTAGTGGAGATGATGTTGTTCCTTGGTGCTGGTTTATTGCCCTGCATTTCAGTCAAAACATGGTACTCGTGTAGGGGACTGGGGTCGATTCTGCCTTCAAGTCATACCGATATCTCTTTAGATCAGCAGCAGCTCTGGCTTTTCTTCCTGTGGTAGCTTTGTAGTAGGCGTTGAATGGAGGATAGCAAAATGAAGGTCGAGGGTGCTCGCTCACGCCGAGGTTACATCATTGCAGGTAGACACTCGGATGATCGCCCACCTGTCTCTCCTCTGCAACATCTCACACTAAATGCCGAACTCTATTCTGAGACCATATGAACAACTCTGGAGAAACACCCCATGAACACAAATCAATTCAAATTCTGAATGTATTTCAGTTGAGAGCAGGCGGTAAGCTAACGAGTATGATACTATGTACACGATTCATGACTGACCAACCCTACCCAATGCAGTCTGCCTCCCCGTGTCTAGTCACTCACGAAAGCAGCTCAAGACCTCGCATGTAGGGAACCCCACCTAGTAATCGATTCAACAGATGAATTTCGGAATTGTTTATCCCAAATGTCCGTTGCAGTGTCAGAGATTCCAGCACCCAGCACAGGTACGATCGGTCAGTTTACTAGTTGCATAACATTTCATGAAGCCATAACCTACAACAGCGGACGCCTTAAATATTTAGTATGCCACAGCACTTTGCAGCTATCTCCCAATCTCTTCACAACCCCTTGTTTGAAAATTGTCTTCAAATTCTATCCCAGGCTACATCAATCAGTATGAATGCCCAATGCCCCCATATTGATAGCTCCACTCGACTTCCCTGAAGTCCCTATCAAACACCACCGTCAGCGTACCATACCAATACTCAAAATAATCGTAGCCCCAGATATCTACTTTCAGCCTCCTCGTTTTCAAGCCTGTCCTTACCCAGTTCCTCACAAAATCCTTACCTACCGTCTCTGGCGGTAATATCGGCGATCCAGCCCGCGATCCAGTCCGCAACAGGTTATGGAGACCATTTGAAGAATTAAAACCACTCAGCCACACCCCAATACTGACAAAATCCAACATCGTCTCGCCTCCATCACCAACCTCTCCACCGGGGGCCTGCAGCGAAGCCAGTTCCCCATCCAACTTCACGCCCCGTGGATATAACTCCCTCATGATATCCTCCTTCCCCATGCTAATCAAATCGTCCGGTTTCACCATAGACTCACTCTCCACATCGGCCGCAAACGAAACCCTCCTCAAGCACCTCTTCTGCCACTCCGAGCGGCTGCTCAAAAACACCCTCACCGCCTTCTCGCATTGCAACTTGAACAACACAGTCGAATACATCACCTCCTCGATCTCATCGTGCAGCGCGCGGCAGAGGCCGGGCAGGAGGATCTCCTTGTGCGAAGTATACAGGCAGGTATGCGGCTCGCAGAGTTGGTCAGAGCACAACTGGGGTTTCGATGTAGGCTCTCTGGCGGCGCTGGCGGAGGAGGAGTAGGAGTAGGAGTGGAGGGGGGAGGCTTGTGCGTGGCAGGTGCGCAGGTAGCCCGATGTGTTGCGATCGTCAACGTAGGATATGGTGTATTCGATGTCGGAGTAGATTTCTTGCCAGATCTTCAGGCGGATTTCGGGGGGCAGGGCGAAGAGGGTCATTGTAATGGACAGGGTTGAAGTGGGGGGCGGGGGTTCTTGGGGCGCGTTGAGTCGCTATGCGTCCGGGATGGGTCAAGTGGTCACGACCTTGGGATGGATGTATAGATAAAGGTTTCAGTTCTTTGGAAATACTGCAGGATAGTCGTGGGCTTTTATGAGATATACTAATCGAGTGAACATCCCGCTTCGCATATAACCGGGAGCAGGTAAATGCGGGGTTGGTGCCAGATTCGCGCGCCTAAACAAGGCACTTCATAGGTGGCTAACCCCGCAAAAAGCACATGCAAGAAGTAAGCTGAGTCAGCAACACCGCCCAGTCGCAAAGCGTCCAAGTTTAATCAGCTGATTCTATAGCCCAATAACATCATGGGCCTCAACCCTCACCCCAAACAAACCTCCGAATAATTCCCGACCTTTTTTGCCGGGTGCTTTTTGTAAGATTTCTACTGCTGCTTCTGTAACAAAAATCACTACCACTGCTTGCTTTTGTAGTGGCTGCACATTACATTGAATCTTCGCTTTGGCGACGGGCAAAGCAGTCTAGCAGAGGTTCTCGTCCCCATAGCGTCAGCATGGAGGCAGTCAATTAAAAGCGTCGAACAAACAATAAATTTCATATCTTAGCTGTATTTGACTACAAGTCTCTAGTGTTGTGCAATATAGAAGAAATATGTTATGTGAGTATGCAAGTGAGTATGAGAGTCAAAATGCGAGAAAGCCTTATTTATCTACGTGCTTAAGCTCAAGTCATGGTGGTTGCACAAATTGTAGCCAACTTAGTTGCATTAATAGCGAAGAGATCAGAAGGGCCTCAAGACTCGCAGAGACAGAAACAATTTTACTGCTGTGTTAAATGCCGTGCGGTTCTGTTATTTGCCTGTACCTGCGTGTATGCTGTGCTTTGCGGGTTTGCAGGACTTCAATCGACGCAAATTTCCTAATTGAGACAAGTATCACCAGTCACCAGTATCACCAGTCCAGTTTTAACTTGAGCTTCAAGTTTGTGCCGCCTTAAAGATGGTGGGAAATCGAGCTCATCAGGTGTCCAACTCTGTATAGGCGTGAGGGAGTAAGAGCCCACCCCCTTATCTCCCAAAAAACCCCCACCCCACAGTGCCGTCCCGCATACGTGTGTGGGGGCTTGATGCTTTATCCATGGCGCTGGGTGTCATTTCAATATATCATCCAACTTGCCTCAAAAACTTGATACTTCTTCTAGTTTTCTGATAGTTTTTTTAGTGAGACTGCAAAATGTAACCTTTGACAGGTTTTTGTGGTGGTACATGTTCGCAAATTAAGCTAAGAAGAGCGTTGTTCCTATTGTTGCTAATACACTTTACCTATTTAAAAAATGAATACCTACTGACAGCTTTCCAAAAGTGCCCATTTATCAGAAAGATTAGTAACTGCCGATCGTTGCCATACGGGTACGAGTACGTTTTTCTCTCGTACCGGGAGGCAACCCATGCAGCCATGCAGACGTTGAAACGCTGCGCCTCAAAGCCTCATCATCGCAAAAACTTGCGTGTGCATCGTTTCACATCCGGGCATTATTTATCCCCTGCGCCGCTGGAAAAGTGCCTCACCTAAGTTAGGTATAGTGCCCGAGAGTTTAATAAGGCTCTATATTAATTAAATTTTATTATTTTGAAGCGTTAGGGGCTTTAGGGGACCTGTTTTCCTATATATTTCACCTAAATTTTAATTTTTAGGTGCGTGTTACAGGTGGCTTTAGGGGAGTTATTATTTGGCAAATTTTCTTTTACCAATCAGCTAACGCGCACAACTGAGGCACTTTTCCAGCAGGGCAGGGGATATATTTATGGACACTCCCACTCGCACCGTTTCTTTGGCCATATTCTAGCGCTTGTTTCCACCGAGCACAAGGATGAGATAGTCCAAGAGGAGTAGGAACAAGAAACATCTGACTATCTAGGTATCGGTGATGCTTATTGGAAATGGTCCCTGCGATGCTTGAGTTCTCCAAACCTTGGATGGCATGTGCTGCGCGGCAAAGATAGCGCGCCTTTATCCCCATTCAACACTTTCTTCGCGAATCTACAGTTATAAAAGGATCAATTGACCCAGATATCGCCGATATGTCGGTTTCGGGGTCAGAAGATTTCCCTAGTCTCGATGATACGCCAACTGCAGCACCTCCTGTTGGGACTGTTCCAAACCTGGAGAGTCCCCCGTCAAACGACCAATACTCTCTTCATATCGGGCTAGTGATGGGGGCACTAGTAGTTCTGTTCACTTTAGGTCGGATGTACTTTGTTAGATGTACGAAGTTTAAAGTAGGCTTAGATGACTGTACGTCGATGCTCCTCGTTGTTCACAGTCGATACTGATTCGTCATGATAGGGTTCTTATTAATAGCAACCATCACACAGGTTGTTTTTATCGGGCTAATAATAGCAGGTGAGTACTAGAATTTACACACATTAATTCCTATATAGGTCCCGCTGATATATCTCAGTTACCCGAGATGCCGGCCTCTTATACAACACTTCTCTCCAAGGACTAATAGATCGCTACGACCCTGGCGATAAGTTCGGTATAGTACGGCTATAGCAGCTTACCTTCAAAATAAAAACATTAATATACTCAGGAAAGAACAGCTGCTTTTATCTTGTCAGCTCTAGGATCGGTCACATCTAAAACATCAATATGCCTTCTTTACATACAACAATTTCGCAAAAACCATAAAACGAGACGGTTGACTTATTTAACAATTTGCGTCATCGTTACGGTGTTTATTTTAATCAACATTCCGATCATTCTTTATTCTAGACTTCCACGCCCCGGGGAAACTCCCATTCAAAGGGCTATTAATGCACTAAACCGGCCTCTTGAGACCTGGCAGAATGTACTTGGAGCACTAAATATCGCTATCGACGGCTTCATCTGGATGTTGCCGATACCAGCAATCTGGAAAATAGACCTCCCCAAGCGCCAAAAGTACGGAGCTGGAGCGATTCTCTGCGTCGACCTAATGTAAGTCTATTCACATAATCAATATCGTCGTATACATTCTGATTTGGTCTTGAAGCACGGTGGGTGCAGCTGCGACCAGTTTTGCTATACAATTCAAGCTGTCCCAACAGGCGGAATTTATCTGGGTGGGGACTTACACGTATACGACACAGTAAGTACACCCATCGGGCACTATTCTTAAAGAACTACCCTCTGAGGCGAAACAGAATTGTGGAGAACTCCGTTGCTATCATGTGCAGTTGCCTACCGGCGTGTTTCTTCTTAATCCGCCATGTACAGAAAAGGTTGTCGAAGAATTCAGGGAACAAGGCTTCAGATTCTGGCTGAAGCAATTTGGATTGAGGTGTGAAAAGCACCGAGGAGCATGCCTCCTACCACGAAACTCGCTGGTGTTGTATTTAGACTCACCACCAGCTAGCCATCGTCAACTACAAATCTTCACTCGTCACAGCTTTAATGGTCTCAGAGAGAAGGACGCTCCAGCACACCAAAGAACATTTCACGAGCATATGACACACGAATCTAATGTCCCAAATGTTATTTTATAAACATAGAAGCTATCTTGTAAATGTACAGAAAAACGATGCCAGTTCAGTTATTTCATTTCCATCCATCCATCGATATCATACCATGCCAATGCTATGCTAATGCAATGCCAATGCCATGCTCTATTCTATTATGCAACAACTCAAAGCAACAAGACAAAAAAATGTAGCCATCCCATCCCTTCCCCAAAAAAAAGTTTTATATATATACAAATCTACCACAAGAAGAAGAAAAACTCATCTAATCTCTCACTCCGCTTCAGTAGTTAACCACCGCATAGCTCTGCACAGGCTCCGGCTCGACGATGACGGGCAGGATGCTCGCGATACCCGTCTCGTAGCTAGGCACGCTGGGGGCGCTGGGGCTGGAGATGGTGGTCAGGGTGCCGATGGGATAGGTAGGGTATCCGGTGGGGTACTCGATGGGGTATCCAGTAGCGTATACGGGCGGCGCCACCGAGGTGGTGGTGCCGTTGCCGTAGGGCGCGGTGCTGGAGTTGATGATGGTCGGGTAGGCGGGGATGCCGCCGGTGCCGGTGCCGATGGGGCCAGTTCCGATGGGGCCGGTGCCGATGGGGGTGGTGATAGGGGTGGTGGTGGTGATGGGGGTGTCGGTGGGAGTGGTGGTGGTGTCGGAGGGAATGTCGGTGGGGGTAGTAGTTGTGTCGGAGGGAACATCGGTCGTGGTAACAGGTAAATCAGTCGTGGTAACAGGCACATCAGTCGTAGTAACCGGCACCTCAGTCGTCGTCTCCGAAACAGGCGGCTCAGTGGTAGTCGGCTCCTCACTGCCCCCCGTCGCAATACAAGTCGAAAACAACTCCGCGCTCCAATCCGCCAACGGCACCGTCAACAGCCCAAAGACATCAATGCCCACATTATTATAGATCTCCGAGTTAACAGTCACGCCCTCGCACTCGTCCATGTTCGAGATCTCCGCACCAACTTGAATCCCCGGGCGGTCCACAAGCGCGAGCGTAGCATCAAACACCTCGCCCGCAAGCGGCGCGCTGATGGTCAGCCCGACGCCCAGGCTGACGGGCACGGACAGGTCGAGCGCAGCGCCGATGGACCCGTCGAACTGGGTCTTGGGCGTGACGTTGGGGACGAGGCCGTCGGCAGAGGCGCTGCTGGTGGCGTAGTCAGCGGACGCGCGCATGGCGGGCCAGTCGAGGGTGGCGCCGACGACCGCACCGCCGGCTGCGGACAGGATGATGTTGGTGTTGGCCTCGATGCCGATCTGCGGGCCTAGGGTGATGACGCCGGCGATGGTGAAGGGGGTGAGCGGGATGTTGGCGAGGGTGATGTTGGCGATGGGGATGGGGACGGCGATGGTGGCTTCCACGCCCAGAGCGAGGGTGGCGCGCATCCGGCCCTCAAGGCTGACTTCGGCCCTGCGCACACCGTCGCCCAGCGTGAAGTCGATGGTGCCGGTGAGTGTGACTTCGCCGTCGGTGCCGCAGCCTACGCAGGCGATCTTGTAGGTGTCGTCGCCGTAGATCTCGTAGCCGGGGCCCCAGTTGAAGCTGTTGGTCATCTCGTTGGTCGGGTACTCGTTCCAGCTGAGCTGCGTGGAACCGTCCTCGGTGATGCCCCAGTTGCCCGGGTTGATGTTGTCAATGAGGTCGTCCCAGAACTGGCGCTTCTTGGGCTGGTGCTGGGCGTGGTAGCGGCCGATGTCGCAGGAGATCAGGGCGGAGTTGCCGAAGGCGTCGTCGAACTCGACGAACTCGATCTCGGCGTTGATGGTCATGGTGCCGTCGTCGGCGGCGATGCTCTTGGCCAGCATGTAGTCGCGCTTGGAGGCGTCGAAGTTGTGGCCGCACTTGGGGTCGTAGGAGACGATGATGAACTGGTCGTGCGTCTGCCAGTCGTCGGCGGCGGTCTGGAAGGCCTCGCGGTCCGTGAAGACGATGGTGGCCGAGTTCTCGGTACAGCTCAGGTCCCCGATGTAGCTGCTGTGCTCGAGCTGGACGAGCGGGTTGTCGATGTCTTCGGAGTGGATGGTGGCCACCTCCTGGTCGATATCGTCGAGGCTCTCGGCATAGCGCAAGGTGGTGTCCTTGGTTGCCTTCAGGTTGGAGAAATCATCCCGATCGAAGTCGGGATGAGGGCATGGAACCAGTGCAACGGCCGTGGGAGCTGCAGCAGTTGAGTATAGAGTTGGAGCGATCGAGGCCGGGTACGAGGCCGGGTAAGAAGCTTGAGGCTTCGGAGCCGCAGCGACAAGTGCTGCAAAGCACGAAACAGCAGTAACACCACGCATATTGTTGTTTATAAGTCCAAATAAGATTTTACAAATAACCAAAAAGGAGGGGAAATATTTCAAAGAATGACGAATATAGCTATAGCTTCAAGCTTCAAGAAATGAACGACTGAAAAAATGAGTGAATGTAAAGAATGAAAGTTTCCCACTGCCCACGAAAAGCGCTGTTGAGAGAAGAGAATGTATGCAACTTGTGCGAGTTGAAGTGCTGATCAAATGAAGGGATACACGGAAGACTTTATAAACATGGACTTACTAACCTACTTGCTCGTGGCCCCTATACAAAAATAAACAACAAGTGTATAGCGTGCCATTCGCAAGGAATTGCCGGGTTGCTAATTAGGCCAGGGTAGGGACGTGAGATCCGCCCGTCTCCATCGGCACAGACATACAGGCGCAAAATGAACAAATGGCCGGGCACGAGGGCAAGGCATCCCAAAGGTACAACCTGACGGCCCGTGCCAAATGAACTTAAGGCTCTTAGAAAGAAGAAACACTGTAGTAGGTCTCTCTCTCCCTCAGTGTAGGCCAGTGCCTCCAATGATAGAAGCCTCCACCAGACACCGGGGGGTGTTCAGCTGCTTGCCGGGGTCCTCGTACGGGCTACAAGTAGCAACAGACTACTATACGGTCACATTGTATAGAGTAATCAAGGTATTGTCTTTGAACGGCCATCACCGGCCCCCACTCCAACGGTTGCAGCGGGCAGAAAGGACAGAGTAACTGGATAGAATACTGGCTCAGAAGGAGAATCAAGCTCCGTGTCGCAAGCTATGGGCAAGATTACGCTTGGCCGCGGTGGCCCCGTAACCAAAAAAGAAAAGACTTGACGAGCCAGAGCCAGCGTTTCTCTCGTTCTCTCGGAATGTAACGAGCGTGTATATTTCGTAGAAGCGGTGACAAGCGGACAGGGTAGGTAGGTGTTCGGTGATGGGCGATGTCACTGCTGCGCCTCCTCCTGGCGGGACGAGATGGTGCAAGAGGAACAATTGGAAAGTGTGGAAAGTGTGGAAAGTCTGGTGTCTTAGCCGACAGAGCGAAAATGCAACACTATGGAACACCCTTCAAAGTAACATCATAATAACTTTGTTTCATCGCCTGTCTTGGAAAAGCTCGCCCGTGTTCTATTTTCGAGATCACACACTGTCCCCATTGGCTTCATCTGCCGCTAAATTAAACGTTCGTCGCTACTGTGTGCGATAGAGCCTTGTCGCGTGGCGATTGAACGTTAGATCGCGCTGGCCACGAAGGGTTGCCGACAAATTACACCGCGACTATTGTGCAACCTTAGAATTTGAGTTTTCCCTAAATCCCAAATCTTATCACGATCTCGAACGGAGATGTTTACCTATATAGAAAGGAGCTGTTTAAATGTGGTAACGCAAGGCTGGTCCTAAACGACAGATACAATACACACACACAAGTCTCCACAGCATGCGCGCAGGTTAGAAACACTAGAAACACTGGCCTACAGCTGATGTTGCCCCTGATCAGTTAAGGCACTCTTAATGTTTTAATTTTACTAGCCTGCCATTGGTGATCAGAGAATGGTGCGTGCATTGCACTTCATAATAATAATTAATTGGAGCTGTGACTCTATACACGTTCCAAGGCAGGCTATTAAGGTCTGAGCTCTTCGAAGCGACATTCGCGAACAAATCTCCTCAGTTCCATTGCAACGCTTTTTCTATTACTGAGTACCATTCGAGAAGATTATTCCATAATCACTCGGTTTCGGTTTGAGTCAGCTGGAAGTATACCAAGAGCACAGGCCTCTCTCTACACGTGCGGGCCGACCGGTGTTTCAGCCTTGAGAACTAATATAGGAGGATATGGTTTGCGACAGCTGAATTGCCAGCCACAGTCTTCTGAACAGATTCTGGCCAAAATAGTGAGAACGATGTTGTATCCGAGGAATAAAGAAAACCCGCTTATACTTGGGTGCCGCTTTTGTGGCTGTACATAGCCCTCTCTAAATCGTGACTGACCACAGCCTTGTCGACGCCGCGAGCTCTGCCTCTATCAAAAAGCGGCAGCATACTGAAAATAGCCGAACCATCCATGGTAATCATTGGGGCGACATTTAGCGTAAGGAAGTCTTCTTTCAGGAGCAGTTCATGCAAGACCGAGCCGACAGTACGAATGCTGATGAACTGCCTTGAGCCATCATGGCTTAATAGATGAAACGAAGTCATCTTCACTGCCCATCGGCTGCTTCTCCCCGTCAATAGTGAGAGCATCTACTTCGTACCTTGTCGTCTATTCTGCATCTTCGTTGTCAGCTCTGTGCCTCGTACACAGCCATAGTTTCAGCTTAATAGCGACCTGTGTTCAATATCAGTTAATAAACCAAGTCGTCGAGATGCGTCGAAGCCTAAGGTCAACCAGCATGAAGAAGAGCTTCCTCGGATTCGAAACAGGATTTATTCCTTTGCGCTTTCAGCGCTTACCTTTCACTAATCAGAATTCATAGCTGAACGACAGAAGAAATTTCAAACGTGAATCTCCTTGCTTTGGTGAGTTGACATCGATTGTATAGCCTCGTAAGTAGAGTCCTGAAACAGTTGTGGATACCGGTAATTGCTCCTCGCCCGGTCTGAAATTCATGGCGCTTTATTGTAACAGTCATGCTCAACTTCGCGTATGTCCTGGGGAAACAACACCCAGTTATCTCTCATTCGTGTCATGGCCCTGGGAGCCCACACTTACTGGATTCATTTCCCTGAAGTCAATGACCCTTAGACTTTCAATGCCAATGGCATGCCATTACTCATTACTCGCTTCGACGAAGATTCACATCTCCCATCAACTTTCCGCTCATCACATACTCGTCATGGACATACGAGTATCCAACAAGAAGGTTATGGCCATCCCCTTCGGTCGGAAGAAACATAGAGCACCTGCGCACCGAGCAAAACTCAAACATGACCCTCCAGCCGCGTCAACTCAACTCCGAGCTACAACCGCCCTCTCTCAATGACAGAGAGACAGCGATTATTCACACCGTCAGTCACGCCGTCAAGAGCATAGTCAGAATCACCAAAGCCAGCATCATTAAGCAACTACTAATGAACAGCAGCAAGCCCATTCAGCGAAAATAATGACCAATGATCCACCACGTACCTTGCCGCATACCCAACAACCAGCCTGCTACCTTAGACTCCGGTATCGATCTCAGAGGGCTCAGCTCTGACACTTCTGTTCTATTTGCTGTAGAAAAAGCTCAGATCCAGCAGCCACAGTGCCCGAAAGATGTAATCGCCATCCTGATAACGCGCGACGGCCACATCGGCGGAGGATCCGGATAGCTTGTGTCATAGTAGGGCAAGCAAGACTCCGTCCTCTATTCTACCTTTTCAACACAGATACCGTGCAGAGGGAGCCAGGTTTGAGTACTCTGGGTCTTCCGTGGCCCGGGTTATCGTGTATGATGGAGGCGTCTGTGCCCTCTGTCAGCGTTGATGCCAGCGGAGAAGAATTTGGGAAAATGGTGTACAGATAGGGTCCAAGCTACCGTGTTGCAAAACACACGATAGTTATTCGCTCGTGTCGATTTTGTTGCTGTCGTCCGGCGTGGTAGACGCGATGAGTACCGCGAGGTGTATGGGTGTTTCCGCCAACCAGCATCCGTGAAGTCTCCATAGAGGCTCAGCAACACGCTCGTGTCGTAGTTTGGCTGGTATCGGAACCGATGATATGCTTCTGTGTCAGGCCGCTCTAGCTTTGTCCATGAATTTGATTAACATCGTTCCCGATTTTCAATACAATTTCTCAAGTAGCCCTCCCAAGGCGCTCCGTGGAATGGACTAAACAAAGTCCCGGCTCAATTTCTTCGTTGCAGACGCCGTGCAAAGGAAAGAGCTTATCCCGAGGATCTATGGCTTTGAAGTTGCTCGTAGAGATGCGTAATTCGATTAGCAGGACCGGAAGATCCCTCGATAGGAGGAGGAGGAGGTTCGTCCCAATTCAAGTTGAATTTCCTAGGATACGCTGCATCACAAAAGACCATCAGTTTACTCGAAAATCCCGGGTATCTAAAGTTTCGGGGGGCATTCTAGCGGGGAGGAGTGGGAACCTGTCCGCAGGTTCATGAGTCGCGTGTATGGCTGAAGCTCGCCAACCTCATAGGTGGAGGGAGAGGGAGATAGTGTAATTGATTCACCATCTTTCTTTCGAGATCAACATTGATGAATCTGAAGGCTTGCCGCAGCATCTCACGATAAACCCACTGAAATCAGTCGCGGATTGCCAAATGCCATAGAAGAGACCCTTCCGGGTCGTGAAGCAAGCCTGTATTGCCGTCCAATAGCCAGCTTGGTCGGCAGATTGCACGTAACCACTCACTCGAACAGCATTCGAACCTACCTTCAAACTCTACGGTGTTGAAAAGCCGACATATCTATTTCGTAGATGGCTTAACGGATGTGCCAGCCTCGGCATATTCCGTCCGACTCTCAAGTTAGCGATCTTCACTGACTTAGCCCAACTGAGAGTCAGCCTCGGCAGTGACTGCGAATGACAATCGGCCCGGTTCGGGAAACGACAATACCCCGCTGCCCTGTGCGAAAGAATCATCACGGTACACGTAGGATGTAACTCTAACTTGCCGGATAGCCTGCTGCCTCAGGATACCACCTGCCCCAGTTTTATATAAAAGGTTTGTAAGTCTGCAGATACGTACCTAGTTAGGTAAAGGAGGGAGGAAGTTATATATGTCGGCGTATATCAAAGTCGACACTATCAAAAAGCTAAAACACAACTATCACAGGGATGATCCCCGCAGAGAGCACATGTTAAATCAAGATTTTCAGTCGTAACTAGATATTCATTCGACGCTATCCAGTTCTAAAGTATTCTATGGGTTTAGCGCTATAATCTATCCCATGCAATCCGCTCCTTTCGATCACAACTCCAAACTCAGCCTGCCTCTACATCGAAAAAAAGGTTCAATAAGAGATAATTTATTCCCTCGGGTATCAAACGTGACAAAATTCCAGGTCGTAAAATCATGAGAAACACGTATTCCCTTGCTCCCTTGCTCCCTTGCTCCCCTACTCGCAATCACTGCTCCAACCAAGTCGCAATAGTAGCCAGATACTCGCACCTCTCCCTCTGCTGATCCGAAAGCCCCTCCATCCCACCCCCATTCGCATCAAACCTCAGCCTCCGTCCAGCCCCATAATCCTGCACGCTAGCCTCCCAGGGGCCCCAGTTCGTTCCCGCCTCGGCACCAATCCCGCCCCCAGGCCTCCCACTCTCCACAAACCCCGCCCAGAAATCCTGCAGCTCCGCCACCACGGGCCCAAACGTCGCCGTTTGACTCGGGCCGGTGAAGCGGTTGCTAAACAGCGGGCCGAGATCCGCGCCGTGGGTCGACATCTGGTTGCGATCGGGCACGGCGTAGCGGTAGTTCCAGACCTGATCGTGGTCGTACCCGGCAACAAGACTGCTCATCTGCACACCGGGGCAAGTGTACCTGACATCGCCATAAGCACGGGCGGCGCGGGCCTGGGCATCTGAACCCTCAGCCCCAGAGAACCCGTACAGGTCGGCCACGCGGTCGAGGCTAGAGGTGTTAAAGCGGGGGAAGGTGTTGCGCAGGAAGTCGCGGGCGGCCTGGGCGTCGGAGATGTTATGGGGCGTAAAAACGTTGCCTTCGTCCGAGACATCGCCGAAGATGAGGGGGACACGGACGAAGCGACCCTCCTCGAATGCGGCAACGGGGAGCTCGCGGACCAGGTCGTCGTCGATGACCGTGTTGTAGGCGTAGACGGGGGCGCCGCCGGCGCCGTCGGGGAAAGGGTCGTCGAGGGCGTTGGACAGGAGGGTGTCGTGCGGGACGTCGCGGAGGCACTGCAGGCGGTCGTCGGCAGAGTCGCAGCCCACGCGGCGCGCCAGGTTGTCGAACTGGAACTGGCTGTCCGAGACCTGGCGGATGCTGGGCATGCTGGCGCTCTGCATGATGGCGCCGTGGAAGAGGTCAGTTTCGTTGCCGCCGTAGGCCGTGACGTGGCTGACCAAGCAGCCTGCGCCAGCGGACTGCCCGCCTAACGTGACGCGGCTCGGATCGCCGCCGAATTGGCGGATATGCTCTTGTACCCACTGCATGGCCATGCGTTGGTCCTTGAGACCGTTGTTAAGGCTGGCGCCTTCTTGGATCTCGCGAGATGCGAGGAAGCCGTAGATGCCTGTGCGGTAGGTGATGGTTGCGACCACCAGCCCTTCGTTGGAGCCCAGAACTAGGCCTGTTCCGTTGGGATGGCTAGTCGCTGAGTTCAGCCCGCCACCCTGAATCCATAGAAAAACTGGGAGGCTGCTTGTGTTGCGAGCAGATGAGGGTGTATAGACGTCGATACTGAGACAGTCCTCATTAGTGTTATCGGTGTCAGGACCGACGCCTACGCATCCTCTCATTGGAGTTGTGGCGTCCTGAACACCGTCAAAGTTCTCCGGGGGTTCGGGAGCTGCAAAACGTCGCTGTCCCGTCGGGGGTGCGGCATAGCGCATACCCAACCAGTAAGAGACGCCGTTGCCCTGATTAACGCCACGGTAAGATCCGTAGCCGAGATTCACAGTCATTCCATTGGCGACGACTGGTCTAGCGACAGCTTCAAGGGGGTCTTCGTTATTAGGGTCGGGGTGATTAGGGTCCAAATGGCGATGCGAGTTGGCAGATTGAGGCAGAAGCGTTAAAAGTGTCGAGAGAAGGATAACTATGATACCTATCATGACGCCGGCGGCGATGAAGATTTTTATACGATGCCTAGAGACGAAGGCAGCGAATTTGCTTGTGAAGAGTCAGCACGCGAAGTTCTCAAGTAAGGTCTCGCTTGTTTGTTCACATAAGACCTATGGCCTCAAGTACAAAACTTACTTCTGTTGTTTCTCTTCATTGACCACCTTTTCTGGATCTGCAAGTGACGAAGTACTAGAAGCTGGGTGCGATCCAAAGCCTGGGGAAGTTGATCCATGGGTATCAGACGGAACAACATTGTTCGGAGCCTGAGTTTCAGGAGTTAGTTCCGATGGTCGAAGGGCCACACTTTGGCTTTCGGTCGCCATGTTGTTGGAACGAGATGGATTTGTGTGTTATGCAAGCAGCCTGTTTCAACCGTCGAAACAGAGCTGTTGTAGATAACAGTATGTTTGAAACTGCAGAGTTTTTACAATCCTCGTGAATATATCAGTTCGCTGAGATCGATCCGACAGGTATTTCTGGTTGATGAAGAATATTTGGTAATATTAGGCTGGGCTGGCCTGGTGGCTTGTGAATACGGCTTCGTGCCCGGTAGACACGACTAGCCCCCTTTGCCTAATGCTGTTTTTTTAGGTTCAAATCAAGCTTGAGACGAAGACATCCAGAAGGAGTCGAAATGGGAGGATATTAAGTAGATTATGAAAGATCCGCGTGGAAAACCCTCTAAAACAAAATTCGTCATGCTGGATCAACTTGCGTATTACATCTCATGCGCTCAATCCAGTATTTTTTCGAGGCTGGACTGAGCAGTGGAGACGGTTAGGTTAGGCTGACAAGCAATCCACCGGCAAACCCAGGGAGGATCCGGCAGGGCTCAGCCCGGATGTAGCGTACCAGCGGTCAACGACACCTTCCAGCTTCTCAAGCGGCACAGAGTTGGTTAGTGCTCTCGAATAGCTTCAACTCGTTTGGTCGTCGTAAAGTAAACTTCGAAATATACCTTGGAGCTACGAGCCGTTCGGTGTACGTGGTCGTCTATGGTCTTTCCAGCGCATTCCTGCGCGCAGACCAGCTCTGGAATTGTCCAGGACATGGTCTCCAAAATATCGGCTTGCCGGACTTCCTAAGTACCCAGGAAGTCAAAGAGCGCGGTCACCGAATTGCGCAAAAAGATTCCGGAAACGGACTGATTTTCGTGGTGCATAGCTTCCTTCTGATAGCCGATGGATTCTGGCGAGTGGCCATGTACGGTGACAGCCAATCACGATGACGGCATATGGCTCAGAATAGCGCCCAACTTTTTTGCTGTACTTACTATGTACTCGTACCCGCCAGATCCGAAAGACGCTAGCCAGGTCGTGTCGGTGAGTCCAGAGGAAAATCCACTGCTTCACGGACCAGCTGTGCACCAGCCA
The DNA here is from genome assembly GCA_027478595.1 of Erythroxylum anguifugum. Classification (NCBI taxonomy): domain Eukaryota; kingdom Viridiplantae; phylum Streptophyta; class Magnoliopsida; order Malpighiales; family Erythroxylaceae; genus Erythroxylum; species Erythroxylum anguifugum. The sequence goes on from JANIPN010091875.1 coordinate 50,736, forward strand.
GACGTTCTCTGGTTACAACCACCATCGGTGCCACACACGTTATACTGTTGATACAGATATCGATTTCGAGCATTTGTCAATGATGGAATAATGGAGATGGGAAATACCAGTCAGAAAATGGTGGTGATTTCAACGATCGTGGGACGCGTCAACGGTGCATCGCCAAGCAGTTAGATCTCGACTGGCGCAGGGCAAGAAGCAGCACCAAGACTCTTGACGTCGCGAAACGTGTTGACCGGTTTCGCTTGAGCTTACTGTGTGCCTGCCCAGAAAGACTTCGCATTTGTGACACAGCGGAACCAGCGAAAGCCAGGTCAGCTTCGAATTTGACTGTGGGCGTTGGTGACGATATGCTCATTTCCCTTTCCATCCTCCTCTTCTTCGCTTTGGCGCCCTCATTGTCTTGTTGCCCTCTCTCGCCTTCTCGATGAGGCAAGTGATATTCGTGTACACTCGCCGCCTAAATTGCGCGAAACATGCCCAGCACCTGCTTGATGCGTTGTTGTTGTTGGTGCCATGTCGTCATCACGTGTTTACTGTGCAGCTCTCTAAGTCCATGGGAAATACCTAGGTACTGTTGTCTCGTCTTAATTCGACGACTCGACGAGTGTCAATCTGTCCCCGCATCTTGCAGACGATTTACTGCAGGGTTATCTTGCAAAAGAGCTGGCGGCCCGCGAATCGTATTCGGTCGGTGGTATGTCCGTCATGGAAGTTCCGGGCGCCATCATCATCATCGTCCATCATCACCGCAAAAAAAAGGGCTGGGCTGGGCCCTGCAGGCGAAGTCCCCGTCGTTTAGTAGATAATTGTAGTGGACGAGAGCTACAATCCACCCATGGATCAAGTCACCAAAGCCACCACATGCGTCGTGGTGCAGCGCTAAGCACTAACCTTCCCCTGCCACCTGCCCAGAAAGTCAGTTAGCAAAAATCGCCCTGAGGTAGCCTGGGTTGGTGACGCGGCCTCGGTAAGGCTATGAGAGGTTATCCGCGCGTATGAGGCTCAAGCCACCCGCAACTCAGGTTACTCAAGGTCCGCGGACCACAACCCTTCCCTTTCGTTTGGGATGCCGAGCAAAATCTTGTTGTACGAGGTGCGTTCGAGGACGAGTACGTACTCAGTGTTTGTATGGCTTCTCAAAAGTAATCCTCCTCATACTTTGTCCTTTCTTCACCAACAGTTTGTTTGTGATAGGATTGTTTTGTGTGGAAGTTTCGGTTGGTACCATGGTAACGAGCTGGAAATAGCTTAACCTGTTCCTTGCGACCGAGCACTGGTGCGCAAATCTTGATCTGTGCTCTTTGCTCGTATTCAAAATATAAACCAGCCACCGATTTAAATTCCCTCATCGCTAGCTGAAGGGTCTATTACGACTGTTCATCCCACACGGAAATTCTTGTGTCCTTTAGAAATAGAGAAATGGCTAAAAAATCCAATTTACGGCCTTAGGTCGAATCCTGACCCATGGAATGCATGGAATGAACCAGGAGAGGCCTCCCAGAGATACCAGGCATCAAAACTTGCTCGAGACGCATATTTTGCAAGCGGCGCAGACGGTGGAGTGTTGTGCCCAGCGTCTCTGGGAATTGGAGTGTCTGAGAAGCAATCCTTATTACCGTACTTAATACCACCAAAGGACTTTTCATTCCAAGTTACATCATCTACTATACCCAGTAAAAAAGTGCTTCAAACAAACAGTTCATTAGCGTCAATCGTCTAATGCCTTTGAGTTCCGGGATGGGTTGAGTAGGTTCGAATTGTTGTTCCGTGCGACAATTGTAGAGACTTCAACGTGCTAGGCAGAAAAATGATGGTGGTCAGATCAAAGGATTCTTATAAGCTATGAAGCAGTCAGTAATGGCCTTCATCCATTTGTCCTGGCTGACCAGGAGTGAATGCTTTGTGTTAGTGACATGTCAACCAAGCAATGAATTCGAAGCTCAACTGTGCCTCTTACCAACAGAAGCAAGATGATACTCTCGACTCCTAGCCACAAATCGCACTTTGAAACACGGAAGTTTGTTATGCAATCTCCAATAACTAGTTAATCGTCAAAAGAACCCCAAGATGACTCTCACCCATCATCTGAAGCTCAACCTCCATCTTCAAACCGATCGTCGTACCTGTGAGCTCTGCTAGTTCCCGCAACTTAGCTGCGGACACACCCCCGGTGCCCCGCCAAGACCCAGCCGACAGCAGCATGCAAGAAAAAAACACCCACCAGACCCTGACACTCAGCCAGCCAGCCCTACAGTCAAGTTTCAAAGTTTCAATTGAAACCATCAAGCTCTGCACCGCCAGACTCCCCCCATCCGACCCCTCGCGGTCCATCGCATCCCCATAAACCGGCCATCACAGCACCAAGCTGTCCAACATCATGGCCTGGTTCCCCTTCTCCCTGCCGACGCCCAACGACGCGCGCCCGCGCCCTCCACCCGCGTCTTCCTCCGAATCCTCATCCCCATCGTCGACCCCCTCCCAGTCCGAATCCCAACCGCCCCAGCCGGAGCCCACGCTCATCCAGCGCAACCGCCCGCTCTCTATTCTCGTCTTTGGGTCCCTAATGGCTCTGCTGTCCGCACGCGCCACGCGCCGCGCTATGATCAAGCGCCAGAAAGCTGTTCAGCCGCACTTTTACTACCCCAGTAATGAGCCGCCGCAGGCGCCGATTAGTGGGCCGCTGGAGGCTGTGGTAAGTGGTTACCCCTTGTATCTCATCTTGCTTCACTCCCTTGTGTTTCAATTGTTCTGAGCTGGAGCTTGCGCTGACGCAGGGGCGGTAATAGGAAGCGCTCTCGCTGGCAACGGTCAATGTGTTCTCGTGGGGCATGGTCTATGTGGGCGGATTGCTGTGGGCGTTTGATATCCGGACGATGCAGCAGATGAAGATGAAGATCAGGGGTGGGTTAGGGGTTGATGGGAGCGGGGCCGAGGAGAAGGAGGCGGAGGAGAACATTGAGGAGTGGATTGCGAGCGTGTTGGATCGGGGGATGAAGAAGAAGGAGCTACGAGAAGATGAGGAGAAGGGGGACGAGAAAGAGAAAGAACGATGATGAGAAAGGACAGAGTTTTTGGATGAGTCGGAGTTGTAAGATATAAGGACAACAATACCCATTGGGGGAAGAGCACGAAAGTCAAGATTATAAGGAGACTGTCTTGGGGAACTCGTTTGAGAAGAACACATCAAGCAGAAGAGCGCTATAGACTCAAGAATCATAAGCATTGAGCGGCGCAAGGCATAGACTGAATATACCACCATAGCTTCAAAGCAATGTATCATCACCACTCTTGTACAATATATCCTTCCTACTCCCAGACCTCTTCCCAGCATACCTATATTGTTCCAAATGTGAGATTCTATATCTTTACCCCGGTCTAATCAATCTGAAAGCTTAGAACGCCCGCTCTCCCAGACCTTCCCGTCGCCAACGACCACTCCGAAAGTTGACATCTTCGTCGCCACCCAAGGGCTCAAGTTGTCTTGCTTATCCAGCGTCTTCTCATAGTTGGGCACTTCGGAAACCAAGGTGGAAACAGAGGGCTTATAACCTTCTTCAAGTCTGCTGGTGCTGCTCTGCTGCTTCTCAGAAGCTCTCTGCGGGCGGTAGCTGTAGTACATCATCGCTAGACGGACTGTAAAGAGGATTGGGAGAAGAACAACGACAACTAAAGCAATGATCTCGCCTGTTCTTAGGTGTAAAGTGGCCATTGAGCTGGGGAGCTTTGATTGATGTGAATTCTATGCCTGGTCTCTGCTTTCTATCCCAGATTGCCGTGGAATAGTGTCCTTAGGTTTAATTGTTCCTTTGAAGCAATTGACTACCGCATGGAGGTTGTAAGATAGTCGAAGCGATGTCTGAAGCCCTGACGACTTCCGAGTCTATCTCTCGGCCATCATTCTCCATTCTCTTGTGGACTGAATTTTGATCCTCTCTTTGTTCTTGGAGGGGTCTAGACCCGAGCTGAGTAACTCGAGCGCCTTTGTTCTCAGCGCTTGAGGCTTGCGGAAGTTTCGGGCATTTCTTTGTCATCTTTATAGGCCATAGCCGCAATCAGCCAGAAGCGCGAAAACAGATTGATTGCCCAACCGATTCTACATAAAAGACATAAAATACACACCGCAGCCTCAATTCTAGTAAGACTTAGCATGATGAGCCTTCATTTAAAGAGGCATGTAGAGCAAGCGATCTTGCTAAGCCCCCTTGAACTCTTAAAGATAACGTCCTACTGTTAGTCAGTAACTTTTACCTGCACACTCCAAATTCCTAGTTGAGTAGTGTGGGTTAACAGCGTATTCGAATTCGTCAGGTCATATGTAGCGATAGACAAAGAGATATGCTCAATGAATATCATCTACGTAAAGCTCAGAGTACTTAGAGCCTTTAGAAGTGGTGACCAGCAAATTAACATCAATTAATTCTAGAAGACAGCATATCAGCTCCACGGGCTCAATCAAGGAAGGTTCAAAGTTTATAATAGAAATTGAGGAGGTTTACAGATAAACTGAACGATAGAATCATGTATCTGATCGTAGCACAACAATGAAAGTTGTCTGAATGTATGTAGACGTTGATCCATAGAGTCTGAGGTTACTATAGCTTCCAAGTACTCATGTTGTGTCTCCTTTCCCTCTCCTCTCTGGCAATAAATCGCGAACTTATTAACTGAGATAATTCAACACAGCTGATGTCATCATGAACTAAAAAACAGAAACCACAAAGGACATGTAGTTCTTCGCTGAAATCCCAAGCACTCTCATGTTATTCAGAAATTGTATCAAACATTCCATCATAGTTTAAATGTGTCCCCAAATGGAGGAAGGTAAGATGCTCAAAACTCTTTCGAACCTTTAGTAGCCGCGTAATCGTGAACGTAAATGTAGCGATATATCGCAATGTAGATAAGGTGAGGAGCAACAATCTGATACTGAAAATGGAAGAAGGTGTTTAAAGATCTGAATAGTTGGCCAAGAGTCTTTAATGAACGTGTAAATAAGTCATTTTCTACCGTTCTAGAGTTAGTGATTATACATGAGACGATCTCGTAGCTACTACTTACCCGTGTTCCAAGGTTAATATGCTCCAGCACTCATCGCAAATTCTAATTTCCCGATCTTTCCATCGTCAATGAAATTGCTAGGATGGTAAGATGCTAGTTCCTCGAGGGTTCTATCACCCTCCTCGAGTCTCTGAGGCTCGACAGAATCATCTGACTCCTGATTATTTCCGTAAGTTGCAGCTGCGAATGCTCCTAACAAAATAGCGGACAGTAGAACCATGTAAATGGCAAGTGCCCATAAAATCAAGTGAGGGATGTCAATTGCCGGCTGATGAGTTTCCATGGCCTATCGGGGCTAAGTAGATTTGAAAGATAAAAAAGTAACTGGAAAATTTTCAATAGAGCTCGGAGAATGAGTGTGTATCTTTCTATGCCTCTACTCGAAAGGAAGGTTTCGTCTTCACTAATAGCGCGGAGTGAGCGTTCTGGTAAGAAATTGATCGGCCGAATGAGTGACTTGCTGAGACGTGCTAAACCAGGCCAACTTGTGAACTTATACTGCTTCCACAGACTTCTATCGTCTGCTCAAAGACTATAGGACTCTGGCCTTTGTTTAGTCGACCTCTTTCTAGCCTAACAAGAAATCTTTGATACAGTGCAAAGTTACAACACTGAACAATGCACGACTGCGTTGATCCTATTAGCATCACAGAGACTTTTCCTAGAGTCGTAGTTTGGGTGTTTATAACTGAAATTCTTGGTAAAGGTTCATGAGTCAGATACTTGATCCAAAGGAGTGACAAACAAGCGGGACTGTCAAAGGGAAGTCAGCATAAGAAGAACTATAGCTTGAGTGTTACAATCAGATAACATATACTCACTAATCATATGGTTGCCTTACATTTCTAGCCAGGGCGTTGTCTTCGTAGTGATGTGTAATGAAATGGGTTCACTGGTGAATCTTGCAGATGACTTTCACAAGTGAGGGCCATTTCTAAGTCGGACTTGAGGCAACAACCGAAACCAAAGAAGACTTGATCTCGGGGACTTAGTTCTGGAGTAATTCCAAACACTTCATGTCAGTTAGAATGATCCCATGCTGTTCTCTGACTACTAGTCTTTTTCTCCAGCGACCCACAGATCTCCCAGTGAAGAAGTGCTCATTACGTTGGCTATGAAGTATCTCAAGAATATAGTGGCACTACTAGCAACCTAATTATTATTAGCAGAGCTATCTCGAGTATGCTTGTGTCTTCAACGTTACCACGCAGCATAATAGTTCATGACCCCTCATGGTACTGGAGATCTAACTTGAGCACTGAATCATTTTACTGTTGTAGCAACATTTGTAGCAACGCTTGAGCTTAGAAATAGGCCTTTAAAGAATCTCTGAAGTATCTCTGAATAGTTGCGCATGCAATACTGAAGTCCTTGTGTACATTAGCGAGATTTGCTCGTTCGTCGCCATCTGAGGTGATCTTACAGGACAACAACGAAGCCAGAATGAAGTCTTTCTAGCATAAAGAGATCTCGGTAGTAGTTTCGGGCAAGCGTAAAAGTATCTTCTAGGCATAGTTTAACTTGTAGTTAACTTTGCTGAACTACCTTCCAAGAGATGCCCTTTCAAAGGGCTACCCATGTCTTGGGTGACAGAAACTAGAGCGACCGAGAGCAGGAGTTTGAAAATCTAGAAAGTTCAGTTTGTAGTTACCTAGAAGTCTGCACAGTCAAACCTCAACATTTGAACGGCGTGGTTTGGGGTCAAGACCGCCCCGAAGATCTTGTCCTGTGGAAGAAATCATCCTCGACCGCTGCAATGCCCTCTACCGTGGAGCTCAGTCCCATTGAACTTTGTTTTTCGTGATAGTGTACGAGTCAAGTTTCTTGCTTTACAGTTAGAAGAGCACTGTGAATACTCTTGTCGCACTACTGTGCCTGTAGATGTCGTTCTTTGGTCAGAACCGCCACAGGCCAAACTCAAGTTATGGTCGGCCAACTTGGAAGTGGCGCAGCCAAAACACCAGAAACAGCAAAAACCAAGACCTCTGACGGGTAGAGCCGCCTCGCTAATGTGCAGTCACAAGAACATCAGCACAAGCAACTTGAAAAGGCGAATAGGAAAAGAAAGCAACGACTAAAGATAGGTACAGCCAGTTGCGCTATGGACATGGACTGATGTAGCAGTAAACACATGTTCTATGTAGAAAATAAGTATGATAGGGCACGATGGGAAAAGCTTCAGGATTGTGTGCGCAACTTTCAAATGTGCTAGACAGCTGTGCGGTGCGGTGGGAATGTTTACACGAGGAGAAGTGCCAAAACATCGCCACATAATTTTAGAAGTAACCTTAGCAACTAGAGGTGGACGTGTTGGGAGTTGTGTATAGCTTCAGCTGAGGTGGCTGGGATAGGCAGCGAGCGGGACATGGGGCTACCTGTTGTGCAGGGCAACAGTAAGACGCACAACAAGATCACCAATTTCAATTGTATGAATAGCTTCAAGTAATGTATTGGAGAAGACTACAAGTTCTCATAGAGTACTACAACTACTACTGGAACTACTTACAAATGAGAAAAGAACGACTCAGAGTCACAATTCCCCATAACTCCCCCAGTTTCCATGAACTCCAGCCCAAACCATCAAGATCCCGAAGTCCAAGTTTATCCTACTCTCCATAGTTGTAGGTGTAGAAGCAATCAGTTCAGAGCTGGCTGCGGAGGATCTCGCTTTCCTTCTTGAGAGCAAGATACTTGATGCGAAGGTTCTGAACATCTTCACGAAGAGAAACAACTCCAATCTCGAGATCTTCTTTGTCGTCCATAAGCTTCTTCTTTTCGAACTCAAGAGCAGCGTTGTCTTCACGGTAGAAGTCGCGATCATCTGTAAGCTTCTTGATAGTGGCGTTGCAGGTGTCGATAGCAGCGGAGAGCTCAGCGTTCCTCAAAGTATCTTTCTCAACAGTGGCTTGAGACTCGGTAATCTGAGCGGTAAGACCCTTGATATGATGCATGAGATTGGCAGTAGAGGTCTGGAAAAGCTGGTAGTCGGCAGAGTACTTGTTGTCGGCAGTGCTAAGGCCTTTGAGTTCACCAACAGGATAGCCGGCAGTGAAGCCTGAGCGAAAGGCATAAACCACTGCGAAAATGACACAGGCGATCAAGTTGATGATAAGGACAATGACCAGGAAGTAACCAAGAGAGGTGTTGTTGTTGACATTGTCACTCATGAGACCGAAGAGCTGTCCAAGGTTGTGGTTGACAGGCCTAGCACGAAGAGGGATCTCAATAGGAGCGGCAACAACACCATGAAGCATGGCAGCGATGATAAGAGCTTTACCAGCCATGGCTTGAAGATTGATAATAGTAGTGACAGAAGGCATGTCAAAATGCGTGTTGGTAAAGTTGGTAAACAAGTGAGGTAGTGAGTGGATTGAGCTTGGATGAATGATGGTTTAAAAGCTAAGCAAGCAGAGAGTAGAGGTAAGAACTCTAAGCTTGAGAAGAATGTTTGGGTAAGCAAAGAAGCTATGTAAGTGTGTTGTTGTTAAGGTGTGCAAGTTGGTTGGGCGAATATCTCTGAAGGCTAAAGCTTGTGAGTGAGAGTACGAGGTAAGAAGGAAGGAAAGTGGACCGAGGGGAGGGAGGGGGAGACTGTATTTATATTCTCGGGAGAGGCTGGAAGCGAGCCCTACCACTATGCCTCTTCAAGGATGTTTGGGGGCTGGTTGTGAGTGTTACCAGCCTCGATTTCGTCCCAATTTGGTATAGGCCGGGCTGCGTGAGAGTTTCTCACTCTCAGATTGAGTCCTCCGTTGTCAACGAGCGAGCAGATCAAAGTCGAGCACCTTGCGTAGAGTAACAGATGCTTGTAGATGACTTTGAAAGCTTCGTAGTCTATCTTGTAGCTTTAATTAGGTTAACCAAAGTTGTTTTGAGTATTAGGCTTGGTTGACAAGGTAGAACCTGAGCTGATGCTATACGAATCATAGACCCACAAACTCAGGGATCATTGTTTTCTGACAATTGAGCAACAAGCAGATAAATCTAGGTTGCACTCAACTATTTGAGATTCTTAGCTAGAAGAACTAATTGAATACATCATCTGAGCTCAAGATTGAACCCTCTCAAGACTTCCTGCTCAATTTTTTTCCGTTGTTGTCTTTCGTGCCTCGTTTCTCTTCTACAGAGACAAGCAACTATACCAATGACCCAAGCTAGAACAATAGCAATGATCATGAACACTTTTACTTGGGGCTCAATATTCGGAATATAATCATCGAGCTCAAGATCAGGGTCATCGTCTCTGGCAACAAGATACTTCTGAATCCCCTCTTGCCCCGGAGTCTTGTCGACCAAGATAGGGATGGAATTGTAAACAGAGCTTCTGGGGTACAGCTCTTCGTTACTGGAAGTGGTTACCAAAACAGGAGGAGTCATGTAAATAGATCTTGTACTATACACATTGTCAAAAAACTGCTTTTATATTGGCTACCTC